>PVJI01009935.1:0-62814 GCA_004026765.1 Micronycteris hirsuta | reverse complement strand
TTCTCCACATCCCCTCCAACAGTTATCTGTTGCTTTGTTGATGATGGCCATTCTGACTGGTGTGAGGTGGTATCTCATTGTGGTTTTAATTTGCATCTCTCTGATGGCTAATAATGTTGAGCATCTTTTCATATGATTCTGGGCCCTCTTTATGTCTTTTTTCGAGAAGTGTCTGTTCATGTCCATTGCCCATTTTTTTTATTGGGTTTTTTGTCTTCCTGGAGTGGAGTCGTATGAGTTCTTTATATATTTTGGAGATCAGACTTTTTCAAACAGGTTTTCCATCCATTGCTGCTCTTCCTCGCCTTCTGGTATCCCTATTATACGAATATTGTTACATTTCATGTTGTCCTGCATTTCCCTTAATACCTCTTCATTCTTTCTAAGTCTATTTTCCTGTTCTTGCTCTTTTTGGGTGCTTTTTTCTACCTTGTTCTCCAGCTCGCTGATCCGATCCTCTGCCTCATCGAGCCTGCTTTTGATTCCTTCTATTGTGTTCTTCAGTTCAGATATTGTATTCCTCATTTCCTCTTGGCCCTTGTGAATAGTTTCTATTTCCTTTTTCATGTTGACATAGTTTGCAGTAGTTCATTATAGTTTCCCTGTAGTTTCTGGTAGTTTTTTGTGAGTTCATCAAGCTTCTCGAGTTTCTTGAGCTGCCTGATAACATGTGCTTTGAACTCAATATCTGATAGTTGGCTTGCCCCTGTTTCCTTTATCATTCTTTCTGGGCTTTCTTCTTTCCTTTCATTTGGGAATTGTTTCTTTGTCTTCCCATTTTTTGTGGGATTCTTCTTGCTAGCCTCTGATTCTTCAATTGATCTGTGAAGTTCTCTGGAGCAGCAACGTTAATTTTGTGTCACTGTCTCTGTTTTTTGGGCTGACTCTTGTCTGGGTCCCACTCTATTCTCTTCACAATTCCAGGTTTTAATGTCTCACATGTGGATAAAGAAGAGAGGGGGAGGGAGAAAAAGAAAGAAAAGAAAGCAAAAGAAAAGGAAAAAGAAAGATAAAGAGGGTTCGCTCCACACCATCTGCCCTGACTTGATCTCGGTGTTCTGCTTGCGCGTTTCGCTGTTGTAGCCTCACTGCTCCCTGATCTCTTCCTCAACGTCACTTTCACTCACCGCCACTGTCACCAGCACCAACATGAATGGGCAGCTCAACAGCTTCCACGAGGCGTTCATCGAGGAGGGCACGTTCCTCTTCACCTCGGAGTCTGTGGCGGAAAGCCATTCAGATAAGATTTGTGACCAGATCAGTGATGCTGTCCTTGATGCTCACCTTCAGCAGGATCCTGATGCCAAAGTGGCTTTTGAAACTGTGGCTAAAATTGGAATGATTCTTCTTGCTGGGGAAATTATGTCCAGAGCTACTATTGACTACCAGAAAGTGGTTCGTGAAACCATAAAACACATTGGATATGATGATTCTTCCAAAGAGTTTGACTATAAGACTTGCAATGTGCTAGTGGCCTTGGAGCAACAGTCACCAGATATTGCTCAAGGTGTCCATCTTGACCGGAATGAGGAAGACATTGGTGCAGGGGACCAGGGTTTAATGTTTGGTTATGCCACTGATGAAACAGAGGAATGCATGCCTTTAACCATCGTCTTAGCACACAAGCTCAATACCAAACTGGCTGAACTACGCCACAATGGCACTTTTCCTTGGTTACGCCCAGATTCTAAAACTCAAGTGACTGTGCAGTATATGCAGGATCGAGGTTCTGTGATTCCTATCAGAGTCCACACAATCATTATATCGGTTCAGCATGATGAAGAAGCTTGTCTTGATGAGATGAGGGATGCCCTAAAGGAGAAAGTCATCAAAGCCATTGTACCTGCAAAATACCTTGAGGATACAGTCTATCATCTACAGCCAAGTGGCAGATTTGTTATTGGTGGGCCTCAGGGTGACGCTGGCTTGACTGGCCGTAAAATCATTGTGGATACTTACGGCGGCTGGGGAGCTCATGGAGGAGGTGCCTTTTCAGGAAAGGACTATACCAAGGTGGACCGTTCTGCTGCTTATGCTGCTCGTTGGGTGGCAAAATCCCTTGTTAAAGGCGGTCTATGCAGAAGGGTTCTTGTGCAGGTCTCTTACGCTATTGGAGTTTCCCATCTATTGTCTATCTCCATTTTCCATTATGGCACCTCTCAGAAGAGTGAGAGAGAGCTATTAGAGATTGTGAAGAAGAATTTTGACCTCCGCCCTGGGGTCATTGTCAGGGATCTGGATCTGAAGAAGCCAATTTATCAGAGGACTGCAGCCTATGGCCACTTTGGTAAGGACAGCTTCCCATGGGAAGTGCCCAAAAAGCTTAAATATTGAAAGTGTTAGCCTTTTTTCCCCAGACTTGTTGGCGTAGGCTACAGAGAAGCCTTCATGCTCTGAGGGAAAGGGCCCTTCTTCCTAAATTTTCCTGTCCTCTTTCAGCTCCTGATCAGTTGCAGTCACTCTAGTCAATGACATGAATTTTAGCTTGTGTGGGGGCATGTAAGTTCGGCTTGCTATTCTGTCCCTAGGTTTTTTGTTCATTATAATGAATTTAGTGAGCATAGGTGATCCATGTAACTGCCTAGAAACAAACCAACAACACTGTAGTAAATAATGCTTTGAAATTGAAACTTTGTGCCCTATCACCCAACCCCCTAAAATTCTAATTGCATTGACTTGCTCACCAAATACTGAAAATGTCCTGTAATGTGCACGTGAAGTACTTGTAGTTCCATTATAGCTTCTGTCTGGCAATGCCACAGCCCTGTCAGCATGAATTTGTAATGTCTCGAGCTCTATTATGGATGTGAAGCTTTCCCTTTACCCTCTCTATAACATGATCCATTTTTAATTATGTAGCTCTTTGTCAGGGAGTGTTCCCTATTCCGTCATTCTTGCATGTAACGCAAGTTCCAGTTGAAGCTCTAGCCTGATGTTAAAAAAAAAAGGGCAGTTACCATTAAACCATCTCCCTGGTGCTTATGCTCTTAATTGCCATCTCCTAAACAGCACCAAATCAAATCTCTCCACTTTCTCAGCTGTCTTTTGGAGGACGTACGTAATAAGGTTTTTATTTAGTAAACCAATCCTATGCATGGTTTCAGCACTAGCCAAACCACCAACTCCTAGCTCTAGAAAAACAGACACTTGGCACCCTTGTGATGTCATATAGAGAAGTCATAGTGCATTACCTGAGGGTCTGTAGGTTGCACACTTTGGTACCAGATAACTTTTTTTTTTCTTTATAAGAAAGACTAAGTACTCCACACTGCACAATAACTCCTCCCAGGGTTTTAACTTTGTTTTATTTTCAAAACCAGGTCCAATGAGCTTTCTGAACAGCTGGTGTAGCTACAGAGAAACCAGCTTTCTTCAGACAGCAGTGCTTTTGGCGGGGAGGAGGAAAATCCCTTCATACTTGAACATTTTCTAATTGCTTATTTATTGTATTCTAGGGTATGGCATAAGTACAGAGAAGCCATCACCTCAGATGGCAGCTTTTAAAAGATTTTTTTTTCCTCAACACCATGATTCCTTTAATGTTTCCAGCATTCCCAGGTAGGCCAAGGTGTCCTACAGAAAAACCTTGGGTTAGACCTACAGGGGTTCTGGCTGGTGTTAACAAGGGAGGGCAGAGCTGGTGAGGCTGGCCATGGAGAAAGCTGACTTAGCTGGTGTGGTACAGAGAAGCCAGCTTGTTTACATGCTTATTCCATGACTGCTTGCTCTAAGCAGAAAGTGCCTTTCAGGATCTATTTTTGGAGGTTTATTATGTATGTCTGGTTCTCAATTCCAACAGTTTAATGAAGATCTAAATAAAATGCTAGGTTCTACCTTAAAAAAAAGAAAGATAAAGAAAAAATAATACTACAATAACATAAAATAAAAAATAATAAAAAATAAGAAATAAAAAGAAGAGAAAACTAGAAATACCAAATGAAGGGAAGGTAGTAGGAGTTAAAAAAATATAGAAGGACAGATAGGAAGAAGGGTCGGGAAAAACAAACAAAGAAACAGAGAAAACAAAAGAAAGAAAAAAAAAGACTTCTGTTGGCTGGCTTCAACAGCGTCTGGTCAGGGCTGTGACAGGCTGGGAAGATATCAGACTTCCCCTGCTTTCTTCCTGGGCTGCACTCTCAGCTGCCGTCCTGCCTCCAGCCGAGTTGCTAGGAGTTCACAGCACCTCCTCTGGGCTGCCTGACCCCCACCCTGAGTCAGAGTTTGTGAGGTCTGTGTCTCCCCTCAGTGGGGTTCGATGTTGCTCCCCTGTTTTTCTCCCACGGAGGGAGTCTGCACCGCAGGTCTCCGATCACAGTGGCTGGGTTGTGTCTCAGGCCCTCCAGTAATGAGATCCGTGTCCCTGTATTTGTTGACCACTTTTGTCTCTGGATTCGGCGCTTGCAAACTGCAGGCCTGGGCGCCCGGTCGGGCACCACCCCCAGCCGCCCCTGACTGGCTTTGCAGGGTGCGCGCCTGGTCCCAGAGATCCGGGCCTGAGTCTCCTGTTCAGTTCAATCTCGAATTCCTCCCGCTGGGATCGCAGGCCTCTGCAGACCAGTCCCCAGGTACACACCAACCTCCGGAGTGCTCAGGATCGAGCCTCTAACAACAGACGGGCACACCTGCTTTGGCTACTCTCACACCCCAATCCAGCTCCCTCCCACAGATCCTGGAACAAGCCGGGAAGCTGCTGCGACTGGATCTGCAGACCTCCCAGCTCCCCATGAGTCCCGAGGGACCCCTTCATTCTGAAGCAGACTCCCTACTGGCTGATCTTTCAGTTTTATGTGTAATCCTGGTCGCCAATCTTCCTGGAATACAGCTGGGTGATCGCTCCGCTCCTCAGAAAACCAGCCAGATACCCTACCAGTGGTCTGGAGGAAGCCGATCCTGCTCCCTCCTACTCCACCGCCATCTTTCCCTCCTTTCTTAGCCAATATGTAAGGGTAGGCATGGTAGCTATAAATATTCAGTTTTTATAAGTCTGAGAATATTTTTATTTCCTTATTCCTAAAATATATGTGAATTGGCCATGTGTCAAATTTATAGTCATCAATTCTTTCCTTGCAGTGGTTGTAATCATTTTGCCACTTCCTCTGGCCTTCATGGTTACAGAGAGAAATGTACTGTCATTCAAATTGGTGTCCTCATATCATAATATTCCATTTCCCTCTGGCTGCTTTCAATTTTTTTTCTTAGTTTTTCCTTTCTCAGAAGTTGAATTAATGATGTCTGTGTTTGTGTGTAGATCTGTGTGGGCTAATCTTATTTAGGATTCGATTTTCTTTTGGATCAATAGGTTAGTGTTATTCTCCATACTTGGGACATTTTCATTTATTATATCTCCATAGGATCTCTAAGTTTCATTCTCTTCCCCTCTCCATCTGGGACTATGATGGTTTGAATATTGAATCTAGTGTTATAGTCTCACACATCTAAGACTCTGCTAATTATTTTCTAGTCAATACTTTCTTGATTTTTCAGATACTGTAATTTTTATTTTTTCTGCCTTCGAATTCAATGATTCTATCCTATTTTATCTCCACTCTATTATTGACCCCATCTAGCACCTTTTTATTTCAGTTATTGCATTTTCAGCTTTTTTATTTCCTTTAGTATTTTAAGAAATTTTATTTTTCATTTGTTGTAATAAAATTTATAATTTTTAAAAGCTTTATGTTGACTGCTTTAAAAATTGTTTTAATTTTATTTTTCAATTACAGTTTACAACATGTATAAAAGACCCATGAACAAACATAATGGTGGGGGAGGAATGAAGGTGGGAGGTGGGAGTAGGTAGGGCAGGTGACAATAATGGCTGGGAGGAAGTGGGGACAACTGTAATTAAACAATGAAAATATTTTGTATTCATTTCAGCGGTGCAGCATAGGCGTTAGACAATCATATAATTTACAAAGTGTTACCTCTGATATTTCCAGTACTCACCTGACACTGTACATAGTTTTTACAATATTTTTTTCTTTGCTGTTCTTTTTCTTTTTCTATATATCCCACTGGATATGTACAGAATACTGGATTATTTTTCCTTTTTTTAATATATATTTTATTAATTATGCTATTACAGTTGTCCCATTTTCCCTCCGTTCTTCCCCTCCACCCCCACCTGCCCATTCCCTGCCCTTTAGTTTTTGTCCATACGTCATACACATAAGTTCTTTGTCTTCTACATTTCCTATACTATTCTGAACCTCCCCCTGTCTGTTTTCTACCTACCATTTTTGCTACTTATTCTCTGCACCTTTCCCCCCTCTCTCCCCCTACCACTCCCCTGTTGATATCCCTCCATGCCTTATATATATCCCTTTAACATTTCATATAATAAAGGCTGGGTGATGATGAACTCCTTGAACTTGACCTTATCTGAGAAGCACTTTATCTGCTCTTCCATTCTAAATGATAGCTTTTCTTGATAGAGAATTCTTGGATGTAGGTCCTTGCCTTTCATGACTTGGAATACTTCTCCCCAGCCCCTTCTTGCCTGCAAAGTCTCTTTTGAGAAATCAGCTGACAGTCTTATGGGAATTCCTTTGTAGGTAACTCTCCTTTTCTCTTGCTGGTTCTAAGATTCTCTCCTTATTTTTAATCTTGGGTAGTTTAATTATGATGTGCCTTGGTGTGGTCTTCCTCGGGTCCAACTTCTTTGGGACTCTCTGAGCTTCCTAGACTTCCTGAAAATCTATTTCCTTCACCAGCTTGGGGAAGTTCTCCTTCATTATTTGTTCGAATAAGTTTTCAATCGCTTGGTCTTCCTCTTCTCCTTCTGGCACCCCTATGGCTCAGATGTTGGGATGTTTACAGATGTCCTGGAGGTTCCTAAGCCTCTCCTCAGTTTTTTGAATTCTTGTTTCTTCATTCTTTTCTGGTTGGATGTTTTTTTATTTCTTCTGGTCCACTCCGTTGATTTGAGTCCCAGTTTCCTTCTCATCCCTATTGGTTCCCTGCAGATTTTCCTTCATCTCCTTTATATTATCCCTCATTTGTTCAAGTAATTGCAACAATCTTTCTTCGAATCCTGTGAGCATCCTGATTACCAGTGTTTTGAACTGTGCATCTGATAGGTTGGCTATCTCTTCGTCACTTAGTTGTATTTTTTCTGGAGTTTTGATGTGTTCTTTCATTTGGGCCATTTTTTTTTCTCGGTGTGCCAGTTACTTTAAGGGGCAGAGCCTTAAGTGTTCACCAGGGCAGGGTAACCCACGTCGTTGTGTTGTGATGCTGTCTGTGGGGGCGGGGCCTTAGAGAACAATGGCGCTTGCTCTGTTCTCCGCACTTCTCCAGCTATCCACAAGCAAGTTGTGCCCTTCTTTGCTGGCTCCAGGGTGAGTGGACGGGCCTGCAGTTCCAAGTCCCTATGCGTCTCCCCAACGAACTCTCCTGTGAGGCCAGGAGTTCCTCCTGCTGCCGCCTCAACCCCCGCAGGTGTTTTCAATCGGTGGTTTAAGGCTTTATTTCCCTGCATTGGTGGGCTGCGCAGTCTGTTCCGCTCCCCAGCTTTTCCTCCCGGTTTATCTGCATGCGAATGAGGGACCACCCGGTTCACCAGTCTCAGCCCCAGTTTTGCCAAGTGTGCCTGCTGCGTCCTGGCCAGGCGTGCCCGCCACAGGCCTCTCCAGGTGGCTGGAGCATTGTCAGTACCTCTTCACAAACCGCATCTCCCTGAGAGCTCTCCACCCATCTCCGCCCCACTTAGCAGTCTGGATCAACGTGTCTTCTTTAACTCCTTGGTTGTCGGACTTCCACTCAGTTCAGTTTTCTGTCAGATCTGGCTGTTTTTGTTTTTTAAGATTGTTGTTTTTCCTCTTTTGGTTGTGCAAAGAGGCACAGTGTGTCTACCTATGCCTTCATCTTGGCTGGAAGTAGTTTTTACAATATTTTTAACTAAGTTTACTGAGGTGACATTAGTTAATAAGATTAAATAGGCTTCTATTATACAATCCTAAGATATATCATCTGAATATTGATTGCATTCTGTGCCCACCAAAGTCAAGTCTTCTTCTGTCACCATACATTTGACCCCATTTACCCTCTATTAACTACATTTCCTATGCTGTACTTTACATCCTTGTGACTGTTTTGTAATTACCAATTTGCACTTCTTAATCTCTTCAACTTTTCACCCATTTCCTGACCTTCTTCCCTTTTAGCAGGCAATAGTCCTCTGTATCTATGAGTTTGTTTCTATTTTGTTCCTTTATTTTGCTCTTTAAATTTCACATATAAATGAAATCATATAGTATTTGTCTTTCAAAGACGGACTTATTTCACTGAACATAATACCTTCTTGGTCCCTTCATGCTGCCACAAATTTTAAGATTTCATTTTTTATGGCTGATTAATACAGTATTTTATTTAAGTGTAATTACCACAACTTTTTAAATCAATTTTTATATGGATGGGCACTTGTGTTAATTCTATATCTTGGCTATTGTAAATACTGCTGCAATGAACATGGGGAAGGGTGCATATATCTTTTCAAATTATTGTTTTAGGTTTTTTCAGATATATATCCAGAAGTGGAATCACTAGTTCATAAGGCAGTTCCGTTTTTAATTTTTTTGAGGAACCTCTATACTGTTCTTCATAGTTACAGTTATAGAACCAAAGTTAGAATTATAATATCATAGTTATATTTTATAGGTCATAGTTCTATTTATAGTGATACAGTTATTGTTATAGAGTTATTCTTATTGAGTTGTAGTTTTAGAGCTGTAGTGGTTTTATTCTTATAGCATTATAGCAGCAGTGTAGTGCTGCAATTATAGTGAAATAGTTATATTTATAGTGTTTAATCATATTTATGCTTCTGAGGTAATAATTGTAGTCATATAGTTCCAGTTGTTACTATTATTATATTGTTAGTATTATAATGTCTGTGTTGTACCTATGTTTATATTGTTATAATGTCATTGTTTGTTAGAATTTTGTATTTCAGTTAAAGTTATACTTATGGAATGATATTTATAATCATTTTTATTGTTGCATGATTAATGGTATAGTGTTATAAAGTTTTAGATATATTTACAAAATCATGGTTAGAGTTAAGGTATCATAAATCAGAGTTATATTTTATACAGCAGTCATCATAATTATAGTACTATCACTGTATAGTGATGTAGTTGTAGTGTTAGCATTATAGTTCTAGTGCTATAGATATAGTTAAGAATGTTAGTATAGTGTTAGGGATATAGCTATAGTGTTAGTGTTATAGTTCAGTATTATATTCTGATGGGAATAGATATAAGTATAGTGTTGTAGTATCATTGATATAATTCTAGTGTTATAGTTATAATGATAGTTCTGGTAGTTGCTGTAGTTATAGTGTTGCAGTTATAATGACTATGTTATAATTATAGTATTATAGTTATAAGATTATTTTTAGTTTAAATTATGCTTATTGTTATAGAATCATAGGCCTAATTATAGTGTACTTGTGCTACATATTTAGTCTCCATTCTAATTATGGAGTCATTGGTATAGTTATAGATTTATAGTTATTATTAAGTTATATCACTTAATAGTGTTCCAATACTATATATTTAGTAATAGACATATTTATAGTTATGATAATGTAGTTATAGTAATAATGCAGTTATACTTCTAGTGTTATGTTCATGTTATATTTATGGTATATGTGATATAATTTATGTTTTATAGTATTGTGGTTATATTGATAGTGTTTTGGTATTTTGTATTGTGGTTACAAGTTTGTATTTATAGTTACAAAGTCAAAGTTTTAGATGCATAGTTCAAGTTATATATTCTTATTATAATTATAGATTTATTGTAACAATTATAAAATTTATTTTCTATTATAGTTTTATAGCTACAGAGTTATTGTTTTTCTATAGTTTTTATAATTCTACCAATTATCAGTATAGTGTTATAGTTATAATTTTATTGTTATAATCTTATAGAGTATTTTATAATTTTATGGTTTCTTAATAATTTCACACATACATACAAGTATTTGAAAATTGCAAAAAATCAAGATAAGGATTTATTTTTCTCTCTGTTTAACAGCTTTCCATGCAATACAGTCCAATCTCCTCTCTCCACACTTCACCTCTCTCACACCTCTCCCACACCTCTCCCAATCCTCATTATCAAATATCAAGTCATGGTCTCAGGGGATAATAGAAAGAGTAGACCCAATAATTATTCATATATTTACCCCACATTATATACACAACAGCCTTTTAAAAACTTATGTTATAACCATCAATATAATTATTAAAGTAGTTTAAAATGTTCTTGTATATACATTCTGCCTATTTATCATATTTTTGTAGTTATACCTACGCCATCTGCACATATATCCATTACATAGCATATTCTTTCTTTCTCTTTAGAACTAAACCTGATTTAGCTCTAGTTCTATAAGTAATGTAGATGTATAAATATTTAATATTCACCACTACGTCTTATGTCACTGCTTCTAGATATTTTGATTAGCTAAAACTTGTTCTTACTCTTTGTTTAATGGACTAATATTGCCTGAGTTCTCACATGTTGAATGTTATTTTTCCCTTTATACTTAAAATTTAACTTTGCTGGCTATCAAATTCCAGGCTAGGATTTTCTTTTCATGATAATCTCAAATACATGAAATACACAATAGGCATAAAAACTGCTTTTGAAAAGCCTGAAGATGATCTCATTTTCTTTCATTATCAGTTACTTGATATTTTAATCAAGGAACTCAATTATTTTTTCCCTTTTCATAAAGTTTAGTAATTTCAATCTCTTACAACAATTGTGTTGGTCATTATAATTTGAATTTTCTCAAGTGCTTGTTTCTCAGGTTTTCTCTTTCAATATCTAATTCCAAATCCAATTCTTTAAATTAGAATTTTAGAATCTGTTCTGCCTCTTGTTTTGTTTTCTTCTTCAAAAAATTCAATTATACATGCTAGGTCTTCTATACCAATATTCACTATTTGTCACTTTCTCTTGAATCATATTTATCTTTTGCTATTACATTTTGTAAAATTTGTAAGAATTCCTCTTTTACCTTTTCCTTTCCTTAAAGCATTTAAAATATTTTTTCAAGCTAATGATCTCTTTTATATGTATTTTATTTGTAAAACTATTTTTTTTACTTTATTTATAATTGGCTTGCATTTTATTACCTCATAAACCAATCTTTATAATTATGTTCTATTGTTTTTTCATGTCTTGAAGCATCGCTTTAATGATTTTTTTATTTTTATTGAATTTATCGGAGTCACACTGGTTAACAAAATTACACCAGTTTCAGGTATGCAATTCCACCACACATTATATCTACACTGTATTATGTGTTTGACACCCTAAGTCAAGTCTCTAACAATCACCTTTATGCATTTTATACCCACCTCCACACTTAGCTCCCCCTGGCAATCACCACATTGTTGTCCATGTCCTTGAGTTCTTTCTTTTTGTCTTTTTGCTCAATCCCTCCACCACCAACTGAGCTCCTCTACTCCTGAGCAGCTGTCAGGCTTCACTTTATCTATGAGTCTGTCTCTATTTTGCCTGTTACTAGTTCGTTTTGTTCATTAGATTCCTTTTTTCCTTTTTTTTAATTGTTCAAGTACAGTTGTCTCCATTTTCCTACCACCACTTTCCCCTGCCACACCCACCCCCAACTCCAACCCTCAATCCTACCCTCATTTGGCTTTGTCCATGGGTCCTTTATACATGTTCCTTGATGACCCTTCCCCTATTTCCCCCAATTATCCTTCTCCCCCTCCCCTCTGGTTACTGTCAGTTTGTTCTTTATTTCAACATCTCTGGTTATATTTTGCTTGCTTGTTTGTTCTGTTGACTAGGTTCATTCCACTTATAGGTGAGATCATATGGTATTTGTCTTTCATCTCCTGGGTTATTTCACTTAGCATGATGCTCTCTACATATGAGTAAAATCAAATTGTTCTTGTTTGTCTTTTTCTGAGTGGTTTATTTCACTGAATGTAATGATCTACAGGTCTATCCATGATGTCAAAAATGGTAAGATTTTCTTCTTTTTATGATTGAGTAGTATTCCATTGTGTAAACACACCACAGCTTTTTTACCCACCCATCTATTCATGGATACTTGGGCTGCTTCCAAATATTGAATATTGTAAATAACATTGCAATGAGCATAGTGGTGCATATATTTTCTTCAAATTAGTGTTTCAAGTTTCTTCAGATGAATCCCCAGGAGTAGAATCTTTTGAGGTGACTCCATCCTGCTTTTCACAGTGGCTGCAAGAATCTACATTTCCACAAACATTGCACTGGGGTCCCCTTTTCTCTATATCCTCACCAACACTGTGGGGTTTTTGTGTGTGTGTATGCGTGTGTGAAGGGTTTTTTTTTTAATTTACTGTTATTCAGTTACAGTTGTCTCGCCTTTTTACCCTTTCCTAACCCCAACCCCGCCCCCGCCCCACTGCTACAGTCAATCCCCACTTGTCCATACCAATGAGACCTCTATTCATGTTCCTTGGCTAGCTTCCTCTTCTTTTCTCTGTTATCCCACACCCACCTTCCCCCTGGTTACTGTCAGTTTGTTCTTTATTTCTATGTCTCTAGCTCTATTCCCTTGGCTTGTTTGTTTTGTTGATTAGGTTCCACTTATAGGTGAGATCATATGGTATTTGTCTTTCACTGATTGGCTTATTTCACTTAGCATAATGCTCTCCAGTTCCATCCATGCTGTCACAAAGGGTAGGAGTTCCTTATTATTTCTGCTGTGTAGTATTCCATTGTGAAAATGTACCACAGTTTTTTCATCCCCTCATTTACTGATGGGCACTTAGGTTGCTTCCAGCACTTGGCTATTGTGAATTATGCTTCTATGAACATTAGGGTGTATAGGTTCTTTTGAATTAGTGTTTCAGGATTCTTAGAGTATAGTCCCAGTAGTGGGATCACTGGGTCAAAAGGCAGTTCCATTTTTTAGTTTTCTGAGGAAATTCTATACTCTTTTCCACAGTGGTTCGACCAGTCCGCATTCCTTTTTAAGGAAGGAATTTAAGAAACCTTTTTTTTAATGTTTATGTTCCTATTTAGTAAATACGGATTATTTATTTTAATAATGTTATAATAACTGCTTTCTGTCATTGGAAACATTTTGAGACAGTTCCCAAACATTTGTAGACAAAAACACATTCCCACCCTGGCTGGTATAGCTCAGTGGATTGAGTGCGGGCTGCGAACCAAAGTGTCACTGGTTCGATTCCCAGTCAGGGCACATGCCTGGGTTGCAGGCCAGGTCCCCAGTAAGGGCTACTTGAGAGGTAACCACACATTGATATTTATCTCTCTCGCTTTCTCCCTCCCTTCCCCTCTGTCTAAAAATAAATGAATAAGATCTTAAAAAAAAACACATTTCCGATAGACATTGTTACTGGCAAAAGCTGTATGTTTATATGAATATATTATTTATTCCATTTGCCTCTACAACCATCAGCCTTAACAGATGTGCTTATTTAATATCACACACACACACACACACACACACCTGCTTTGCCACTTAGAAATCATGTCACTGGTGACTCAGTTTAATTTTATTCAAATGAAAGAAACAATAAGAAATAAAACAATTCAGAAGCACAAACATTACAATTGTCAATTGGTGCTGGAAAGAGGGGCCAGGTATTTTTCACATTGTAAATGACTGACTCTTTTTCTCAATTTCCACTTTTAGTTTTTGACTTATGGTCTGCAGGGCTAATTTATGTGAGTTCTCAAAAATCCTGTTTATGGAAAAGTTTGTTCACTTATTGGCTTTGTACTACAAAGTAAACAACCCATCTGCATTTTAATTTCATTCTCTTATACAATGTAGCATACTAAATGGCAAAACTATGAAGCAGACTTTGTCTGTCATTCCATAAACAATAAATGAAACCACAAACAATTGATCATATATATAGTTGCTTGCTATATGTCATTTGTTTTTTTCATAAAATATTACTAATGACATAAAAATTAATTTCAAGCAAATATCTCCATATCTGATTGTGAGTTTTTGCTCAACTACCATGCCTAAGCAAGTCCAGAAGCATAAATCATAGACTTTAGTTGCACAAGTTAATTTATGTGTAAGTTCATGGTGGGAGAAAAGATAATAAAGTTTAGGAGAGAATGAGAAGAACTTGTATATGCATTTATGGTTTTGTGATCATACATTTTTATAGCTGAAAGTTTATGAAAAAGAAGCATACTTTACACAGTGCATCAGCTAGACAAACTTTAACTACAATTGTTCTCATTTTTTTTGTGAAATAATGTCACTTCCACCTTGTTTCCATACCTGTTTTAATTTACCAGTGTTTGATTTCTGAGGAAATATATCAGCCTGCCAACTGTTTGTCAGTGAGAGTTAGACAACCTGATAATGAATTTTCATAATAATAAACTATTTATCTGATAGCTCTGTGCATTAAAGGTACTTTCTAGAGGCTGTAGCTGAACCTCAAAATGCAATTCTAATGCTGACATTTTAGTTAGCAAAATAAACTTGAGAGCATCATTTGCAGATTTTCAGTTAAGTGAGTGCCTTCTCTAAGTAGTGAACGACCTTTCATGTTGTTTGCAAGTCTTGTTAAAACATTTATCATCTTCAATTATCCATTAAAATTCTAAAAAATAGTGTCATACAATTTCCTTCATCTATAGTGGGATGGTTACCCTATAAAGGTACAAGGACTTTTTGCTTAAAAACACTTAAGCAACTAATTATTTGTGGATTTGTAAGAAAATAGTTGTATTGTACTCATAGTTTCTCTTTGTATGGCAGCTGTCTTCAGATTAATCTTTGGCCTAAACAACCAGTTTCATAAAGATCTTCAGGTTGGAAAGCCCATTGAAGTAATGCTCTTACTTTCCAGAGAATATTTCTGGCTAAATTTCAAACCCACTCAATTTCAAAAAAAGTTAATAACTTACTTGTGTTAATATGCATCAAGATGCATTAACTTTTAAGAGAAAACTATTTTTCAGTTATGCTAATAAAAACTTTTGTTTATAAGGCAAGCTTTTTGGAGTGGGTTCAATAGAAGATGAGAGGAGTGGATAGGGATCACAAACATATCTTTTGAGAGGTTTGCTGAAAAAAAAAAAGAGTGGAGAAATAAAGGGATTGCCAGAGGGGCATGAAGAGTCAACTTATTTTTTTCAAAGATAGAAGATATTACAGCAAGATATATTAATTTTAAGGCACCTTGATATATACAGGCACGCACACACACACACACCTTAGCACATTTGGTGATAATGCTTTCATCATTTACCTAATCTGCTATTTCTAGGTTTTGCAAATAACTCACTGTCACACACAGATTATATTACAGAATAGTCTAACTGATTCTCCTATTTCAGCTCTTCCAATTATATTATTTGCATAAAAATTGCTGATCGAAGGTAGTAGAGTCATTGAATCAATATATCCATAATTAAAAATTGACAGAAATATTTTAAAAATTTGATTTCTCCTTCAATCTTCATTGTCTATCTTCCAGCCGTATAGAAATTATTTCAGTTACTTAAAATTTGTCATATATTCTTCTCTCTCTGTTATATGTGTTCCTTTCTACTTTTCCTCATTTATGCTGTTCAGAATTTAATGAAGAGGATTCTTCCTGCAGGAAGCTAAAAAAACAGCTACTTGAACTCATTTTTTTTCTTTTTATTTTTTTAAATCACTTTATTGTTCTTCAGTTACAGTTGTCTGCATTTTCTCCCCTCCCCTCTCCCTCACTCCATCCAAACCCACCTCCCTCCCCTGCTTCCACCCTCCCCCTTGGTTCTGTCCATTTGTCCCTTATAGTAGTTCCTGAAAACCCTTCTCCCCACTGACCCCTCTCCCCTTCCCTCTGGCTATTGTTAGGTTGTTCTTAATCTCAATGTTTCTGGTTATATTTTTCTTGCTTTGTTCTTTGGTCAATTATGTTCCAGTTAAAGGTGAGATCATATGGTATTTCTCCCTCATCACCTGGCTTACTTCACTTAGCATAATGCTCTCCTGTGCCATCCATGTTGTTGCATAGGGTGTAAGCTCCTTCTTTCTCTCTGCTGTGTAGAATTCCATTGTGTAAATGTACCATAGTTCCTTGATTCACTCATTTGCTGATGGGCACTTAGGTTGCTTCCAGCACTTGGCTATTGTAAATTGTGCTGCTATGAACATTGGGGTGCATAGGTTCTTTTGGATTGGAGTTTCAGGGCTCTTAGGGTATAATACAAGCCGTGGAATTGCTGAGTCAAAAGGCATTTCCATTTTTAGTTTTCTGAGGAAATTCCATACTGTTTTTCACAGTGGCTGCACCAGTCTGCATTCCCACCAACAGTGCAGTAGGGTTCCCTTTTCTCCACATCCTCTCCAACACCTATCTGTTGCTTTGTTTATGATGGCCATTCTGACCATTGTTAGGTGGTATCTCATTGTGGCTTTAATTGCATCTCTCTGATGGCTAGTGATGCTGAGCATCTTTACTTATGTCTCTAGGCTGTCTGTATGTCCTCCTTGGAGATGTGTCTGTTTAAAGTCTTTTGCCCATTTTTTAATTGAGTTTTTGGTGTTCTTGGAGTGGAGTCATATGAGTTCTTTATATATTTTGGAGATCAATCCCTTGTCTGAAGTATCATTGGCAAATATGTTTTCACATACAGTTGATTCTCTTTTTATTTTCATACTGTTTAGCCTTGCAGAAGCTTTTTATTCTGATGATGCCCCATTTGTTTATTGTTTCCTTTATGTCCCTTGCTCTAGGGGACATATAAGTGAAGATGTTGATGAGTGGAATGTCTGCGATTTTCCTACCGATGTTTTCCTCTAGAACTTTTATGGTGTCACAACTTACATTTAAGTCTTTTATCCACCTTGAATTTATTTTTGTTTATGGTGTAAGTTGGTGCTAAAGTTTCTTTTTTCTTTTTTTTTTTTTTTTTTTGCATGTAGCTGTCCAGATTTCCCAACACCATTTGTTGAAGGGGCTATTTTTACTCCATTTTATGCTGCTGCTCCCTTTGTCAAAGATTAATTGGCCATAGAGACTTTTGTTTATTTCTGGGCTCTTTATTCTGTTCCATTGGTCTATCTGTCTGTTTTTATGCCAGTACCAAGCTGTTTTGATTACACTGGCCTTGTAATACAGTTTGATATCAGGAATTGTGATCCCTCCTGCTTTGCTCTTCTTTCTCAAAATTGCAGCTGATATTCAGGGTTGTTTATGGGTCCATATACATTTTTGAAGTGTTTGTTCGATATCTGTGAAATATGCCATTGGTACTTTGATAGGGATTGCAATGTATCTATAAATTGCTTTGGGTAGTATGGACATTTTGATGATGTTGATTCTTCCAATCCATGAGCATGGTATATGTTCCCATTTGTTTATGTCTTCCATGATTTCTTTCTTCAGTGTTGTGTAGTTTTCTGAGTACAGGTCTTTTAACTCCTTGGTTAGGTTTATTCCCAGGTATTTTATTTTTTTGTTGCTATATCAAATGGGATTTTTTTCCTGATTTCTGTTTCTACTGTTTCATTGTTGGTATATAAAAATGCCTTTGATTTCTGGATATTGACTTTATATCCTGCTGTTTTGCCAAATTCGCTTATTAGATTGAGTAGTTTTTTGACAGCGTCTATAGGATTTTTTAAGTATACTATCATGTCATCTGAAAACAATGACAGTTTTGTTTCCTCCTTTCCAATTTAGATGCCTTTTATTTCCTTTTCTTGTCTGGTTGATGTGGCTAAAACTTCCAGTACTATGTTGAATAGAAGTGGTGATAGTGGACAACCTTGTCTTGTTCCTGATCTTAGCGGGAAAGATTTTAGTTTTTGTCCATTGAGTATAATGTTGGCTGTAGGTTTCTCATATATGGCCTTTATTATGTTGAGGAATGCTCCCTCTATCCCCACTTTGCTAAGTGTCTTTATCATAAATGGATTCTGTACCTTATCAATTGATTTTTCTGCATCTATTGATATGATCATGTGGTTTTTGTCTTTGTTTTTGTTTATGCAATGTATTACATTTATTGTTTTGTGAATATTGTAACATCCTTGCATCCCCAGGATGAATCCCACTTGCTCATGGCATATGATCTTTTTAATGTATTGCTGGATGCGGTTTGCTAATATTTTGTTTAGGATTTTAGCATCAATGTTAATCAGTGATATTGGCCTGAAGTTTTCTTTCTTTGCTGTGTCTTTTTCTGGTTTTGGGATTAGGATGATGCTGGCATCATAAAAAGAGTTTGGGAGTCTTCCATCATTTTGGATTTTTTGGAATAGACTGTGAAGGATAGGGGTTAGCTCTTCCTTAAATGCTTTGTAGAATTCTCCTGTGAAACCATCTGGTCCAGGGCTTTTGTGTGTCAGAAATTTTTTAATTACTGCTTCAATTTCATCTGCTGTTATTGGTCAGTTCAGGCTTTCTGCTTCTTCTTCATTGAGTTTTGGAAGATTATATTTTTCTAAAAATTTGTCCATTTCTCCTAGGTTTTCATATTTCTTGGCATACAGTTCTTCATAGTAGTGTCTTACAATTCTTTGTATTTCTGTGGCATCAGTTGTAATATCTCCTCTTTCATTTCTGATTGAGTTTATTTGGGTCTTCTCTCTTTTTTCCTTGATGAGCCTGCTTAAAGGCTCGTCAATTTTGTTTATTTTTTCAAAGAACCAGCTCCTGGATTCATGGATCCTTAGAATTGTCCGTTTAGTCTCTATGTCATTTAATTCTGCTCTGATCTTAGATCCTTTCTTCTACTTGCTCTGGGCTGTCTTTGTTGTTGTTCCTCGACTCTTGTAGACATAGTGTTAGGTGTTTGTTTGAAATGTTTCTATCTTTTTTAGGTAGGCCTGTATTGCTATGAATTTCCCTCTCAGGACTGCCTTTAGTGTGTCCCATTAGTTTTGGGTTGTTGTGAGTTAATTTTCATTTCTTTCCAGAAACTTTTTGATTTCTTCCCTAATCTTATTCTCAACCCATTAATTGTTTAATAGCATGCTATTCAATCTCCATGACTTTTAATGTTTGCAGGTTTTTTTCCTTGGCGTTGGTGTCTTTTTTTTTAAGATTTTATTTATTTTACTTTTTTTATTTTTTTTAAAGAGAGGAGAAGGGAGGGAGAAAGAGCAATGTATGGTTGCCTCTCACATGGCCCTCACCGGGGACCTGGATAGCAACCCAGCCATGTGCCCCAACTGGGAATTGAACAGGGACCCTCTGGTTCCCAGCCTGCACTCAATCCACTGAGCTACACCAGCCAGGCTTTGGGGTTGGTTTCTAATTTCAATTCCTTGTGGTCAGAGAAAATACTTGATATGATTTCAATTTTCTTGAATTTGTTGAGGCTTGTTTTGTGTCCTATCATATGGTCTATCTTTGGAAATATTCCATGTGCATTAGAAAAGAATGTGTATTTAGCTTCTTTGGGGTGAAAGGCTCTGTATGTATCAGTTAAGTCCATTTTACCCAGGGCATTGTTCAATGCCACAATATCTTTGTTGATTTTTTTTGGAAGTTCTGTCCATTTTTGACAGTGGGGTGTTAAAATTCCCTATTATGATTGTGTTGCTGTCAATATCTTTCTTGAAGTCCTCCAAGATTTTCTTTATGTATTTGGGTGCTCCTTTGTTAGATGCATATATATTTACAATGTTTATGTCTTCTTGGTGGATTTTTCCCTTGAGTATCATGAAATGTCCTTCTGGGTCTCTCTTTATGGCCCTTTCTTTGAAGTCTATTTTTTCTGATATAGTATTGCTACCTGGCTCTTTTTTCCTGTCTGTTTCCTTGGAAAATTTGTTTCTAGCCCTTCACTTTCAGTCTGTGTAAGTCTTTTGTCCTGAGGTGGGTCTCTTGTAGGCAGCATATGTGTGGGTCCTGCTTTCTTATCCATTCAGCTATTCTATGTCTTTTAATTAGAGCATTTAATCCATTTACATTTAAGATTATTATTGATATGTACTTATCCATTGCCAGTTTTTGTACCTATGTTCCTCTCTCTTTCTCTCTCTCTCTTTTCCTTCTTTTCCTTAAAGCAGTCCCTTTAGCATCTCTTGTAGATGCTGGTTTGGTGGAGGTATATTCTTTTAGACTTCTTTTGTCTGGGAAGCTTCTTATTTGGCCTTCTACCTTACCTTTTTTGTAAATTAATTTTAATGTTTTTTTTAAATTTTTATTTATTTCAGAGAGAGGGGAAGGGAGGGAGACAGAGAGGGAGAGAAACAGCAATGTATGGTTGCCTCTCACATGGCCCTCACTGGGGACCTGGCCCGCAACCCAGGCATGTGCCCTGACGGGGAATTGAACCAGGACCCTCTGGTTCTCAGCCCGCACTCAATCCACTGAGGTACACCAGCCGGGGCTGGCCTTCTATCTTGATTGAGAGCCTTGATGGGTAGCCTTGGTTGCAGGCTTCTGGTTCTCATTACTTGGAATATTTTTTGCCTTTCTCTTCTGGGTTGGAGCATTTCCATTGAGAAGTCAGCTGTTAACCTCCTCGGGGCTCCCTTTTATGTTACTTTCTGCTTTTCCCTTGCTGCCTTTAAGATTCTCTCTTTGTCTTGGAATTTTTCCTTTTAATTATGATGTGTCTTGAAGTGGGCCTTTTTGGGTTCCTCTTGATTGGGACTCTCTGTGTTTCCTGGATTTGTGTGACTTTTTTTCTCACCAGATTAGGGAAGTTTTCCATCATTACTTTTTCAAACAGGTTTTCTATCCCTTGTTCTTATTCTTCTCCTTCTGGTATCCCTATTATATGAATATTATTATGTTTCATGTTGTCCTGCATTTCCCTTCATCCCTCTTCATTCTTTCTGAACCTCTTTTCCTTTTCTTGCTCTTTCTGGGTGTTTTTTTCTACCTTGTCCTCCAGCTCACTGATCTGATCCTCTGCTTTATCAAGCCTGCTTTTGATTCCTTCTACTGTGTTCTTCAGTTCAGAAATTGTATTCTTCATTTCCTCTTGACCCTTGTTGATAATTTCTATTTCTTTTTTCATGTTGATATAATTTTCAGTGAATTCATTGTAGTTTCCCTGTAGTTTCTGAGAATTCTCTGTGAGCTCATTGAGCTTCCTGATAGCCAATGCTTTGACTCAATATCTGATAGTGTCCTTGCCTCTGTTTCATTTATCATTCTTTCTGGGACTTCCTCATTTTCTTTCATTTGGGATTGTTTCTTTTTCTTCCCATTTTTGCGAGACTCTTCTTCTTAATCTCTATTTCTTAAATTCATCTGTTCTGTCTCCCTGGGTTTATGATATGAACCTCTGTGGTAGAATACCTGTGAGATTCAGTGGTGTAGTCTCCTTAATCTCCTGAGCTCACTGGTCTTGGAGTGTTGTTTATCTTGGCTCTGTATGTCTTTTTGTTTTGATTGTTGTTGAGTTTTTCTTTGGTGGATCCTTTTCTCCAGCTGGTTAACTGAGCGTCACTCCATCCACCATGCCTTGTATTCTGTTGTGCACATGTGGACAGGTTGTGTTGAAGCTGTTTCTTCTCTGTGAACAAGGTTTTGAGGCTTCTCTTTTATTCTTTTTCAGTTGTTTATTGTGGGTAATTTCTCCAATTGGTTGTATTTCCAGGTCAGTCCTAGATTGAGGTTAGTGTGGGTTCCACTAGCTCCTTCACCTTCTTCTGTTGTTATCTGTTGGTGGTTCCTTTGTTAGTGGATTTCCTCTTCCAGCAAGTGTACTGGTGTTCACCTCTCCCATCTTGCAAGTTCTCTGGAGTAGCAAAGTGAAATTTGTCTCACTATCTTTTTTTGGCGGGATGACCCTGGTTTGGGTTTAACTCTGGTCTTTTCACAGCTCCAGGTTTTAATGTCTCACCAATGGGAAAAGAAGAGAAGAGGGAAAAGGGGGGAGGAAGGAAGCAAGAAGGAATAAGTAAAAGGAAAGGAAGGAAGGAGGAATAAAAAAGAAAGAGGGGAAAAAAGGAAGAAGGAATAAAAATTTTTAATTAAAAAATAATAATACAACTAAAAAAATTAAAGAGGTAAGAAACAAGTACTAATACAGGAAAGGGTTGAAGAAAGAATAAAAAAAAAGATGGACAGAAAAGAAGAAGTGATTTTAAAAAACTCCTTCATTTGACTTTAAACTGGTCAGACATGTTCTTCTGGTCTTCCTGGCTGTGTCAGGCTGGAAAGGTATTGGTTTTGCTTTTCTCCCTTCCTGAGATGCACTCTTTGCTGTTGTCCAGCCTACAGCCCAGTTCCTAGGTGCCCTTCTGTGCCCAGCCTAGGCCTTCAGCCTACCAGTTGTGCTGTCCTTGAGGTACACCAGTTAGGGGCAACTCACACACCGCCTTTTTGCTCTTTGCTGGCCTAGATGCTAGGGACTCTCAGCACTCCTTCCAGGTCGTTTAGCACCTCAATGAGTCAAGTTTTTCCGTGGACTGCAGCTCCCCTCTGTGGGGCACTCCAACCTATTTCCTACAGAGCCAGTTGGCCCTGCAGGTCTCTGGGCACAGGGGCTGGGTGGGAGGCACTTTGTCCCAGGTGCCCTGGGCATGAGCGCCACAGACCTGTGTTCACTGTCCTTGGTTCTTCTGGAGTGAGTGTTCATGGGCCGCCTCCAGGCCACAGATCACTGGGTGCACACAGTCCCCGATTTCCCTGGATTGGGCTTAGGTGAGCCACTGCTGGGTCGGGGGCCACTGGTTGCACACCTTCCCGGTTCTTCTGGAGTGTGTACTGGTGGGCTAACCTGGACTGCTGATCACTGGCCACACATCGACCCCGGGACTGCAGGGCCAGGAGTGTAGGAGGCTAATGGCTGCTGTGGAGAACTACCGAAACAGCCATGGAGTGCCTCCTTTTTTTCTATTTTTCTTTTTGAAAAATTTTTCCTATTTAAGCCCACCGGTCCAAACAGGCACCTGCCCTCTCACACAGCCCAACCTGGCTCTTTCCCAAGAATCTTGCAGCAGACCCGGTGGGTGCCGGGCCTGGGGCTGCCGTGTGTCCTAGACCCCTTGCTGGTCCCGGGGAACTTATTGTCCCAAAGCACTCTCCTTACCGTCCCATCATTCAATGTCCCATAAAATGTTGGTCTCCAATCTTTATGAATGCTAAATACTGTTGGCTGTTCACTCTGTTCCTCAGAAGATCGGCTCAGTGTTTCACCCGTGGGCAGAGGGATGTGGATTCTGCTCCCACCTATCTTGCCGCCATCTTGAAACTCTGACTTACTTTTATATTTCCAATTCACGTTGTATTTTATTCAGCACAGCAGTTAATACTCTTATATGATTGCTTATATAGTTACGCATATGCCCTACTAAATTATAAGTTCCCTGAAAATCAAGACATTTTTATTCATTATGTTTACCTTTGCATCATTAATACCTAATATAACACCTGGCACAACATAGGCAATCAATAAATACTTGTAACTGACTATCTGAATGTCAACAAATGAATTATTACGGTATTAATTGGCATAATATTTTTAGATGATGAAGAAATCCCTTAATAAAATGTTCCATTAATATTTTCTATCATATTGTGATGGCATGTAAGCAATGTAGCATTATTAATTACACTTCATGGACTACAAAGGAAGACAAAAATTATGTCACTTTGTAAGGATCCTGGCAAAAGTAGGTGGAGAGCTAGATCCAAACTAAGGTCTTCACATAATTTGTATCCAGTTTCAATCTAACTTATACCTTATTTTCATTCTTTGACACTGCCTTCCACTATCATCCTATCTCTGGCTTCAGTAGTAAAGTCTAACCTTTTTCCGCTTGCCAAATATTCATCTTCTTTAATGGTAATACAGTGATTTATAACCTATAAATCCCAGAATTTTTTCCCCCTGTAGAATCCTAGAAAGAAATCTTTCTTTTTTAAATGCCAGTACCTGAGGATACTATACACCTAAATAAATGTTCTTTCCATGTGTGGTCATTGAAAGTTCCATAATAAGTCACCAGGAGTTTTGTTTGATGCTAATACTTGCCGATTGTATCATGAACACTCATGAGATACCATAGTACCATGTGTTTTTTTGTTTGTTTGTTTGTTTTTTATGTCGTTGGTTTTCGGCTTACAAGTCAGCTATCTCAAAAGCTTTGAAATAAGGAGAAAACTCGTTCACTATTTTCCTTCACAGAAAACAGGAAGTGTAGTGTTTCTATGAGGGACAAAAATGGAAAAAAGTATGTTATTCTATTTGCAATATTCTCATTGTTATTAGTAGTAAAGACTTATGCACTTCACTTACCTTTATCACATGGATCTACAATTTTGTCGATATATAAAATTTCATTAAAAGAGGCTTTAAAATAAATAACAGTAACATTTAAAAATATATTGATTATCAATATCTTTCAAAAGAATAAAACAAATTACAAATGTATTTTAATATAGTTTATTATTTTGTTTTATCATCTTGTTCATCAACCAACTATCTCAAAGGCCTCTGTTGATCAAAGAAATAAAGAAAAGTATAAGTTGCAAGAAAATTCAGTTGAAATTAATACTTTACTAAATTGAAAATAAATACCTATAAGTAACACATGTTAAATTCATTAGATACTAAAGTATACAGGTAGATGGAAATAAAATTTTAACAGAGATTTGTTCATCTTATAGATTTAGATAGCTCCCCATATTCTGGTTGAATATATGTGTAACTGAATATCTAAATTGCTTTTACAATATTTCAAAACACATTATATCTAGTCATTTTCTTATCAATAGGAAACTTCTATGTAATGTAATGGGCCCATGGAAATAATTCAGAAACCTAGCTAAATTCAATATAAACAAAATAGTCATGCTGTCCATTCCTATTTGCTCTGATTGTTTCCTTAGGTTTTTCTTATAAAAATTTCAAACATATCTATTTTCAATTAGCTTATGGTAAAAATGCATTATGCTGTTAGATAAATTCTATTTTTACTTAAAATATTTTATAATTTATAAATATTTGCTGAATGTTGTGAGTGTTGATTAGGATTTTTTCCCATTATGCTTTAAATTGTCTTCTATATCCCTCCCTTTCTTTATTCAAGGGCCTCATCATTACCTGATCAACTAGTATTGTGGGGTTACTAGCTAATCAGTGTCATGTAACTCCATGATTGCAAACCTTTTATACCATTGTAACTACTGACAATATGCAGTACATTGAAAGTTTTGGAAGTCAAGCCAAGAAATCTTCAGAAAATGGATAATAACACATCTGAAAAAATTATTCTAGGTACTTGAATTTGAAGTACACTTTTTAAAATTAATATATTGTTGTTGAATTGATCTCTGTATGGATAAAATTACTGCTTATGAACAGGAATTATGAACAGAAGCTAGAAGATTTGTGTGGGTGTTATGTTTCTTTACTAACCTTCTTTAATTAGTTTGGTGAATATAGCAGTAAATAAATATCTTCTAATGTAAATTCCTGGTGTCCTTTAGTCTTACAGAATATGTTTATAGTGGAAGTTACTGTTTTGTCTTTCATGTTCAAGTAAGCAAAAATGTTTTATTAATCTTTGCTTCTGATTGACTGGCAACATTTATTTAACACTCTCATTAATTAAAGTTTTGAGCTTAAAAAGGTTTGGCTCTGATATTATATCTGTTACATCTGTAGAGAACTCCATGTGATATATATATAATTTGCTAATAGGAACATTTTTACTTAAGATATGAATAAAGAGAACATCAATGGGATATCAGTTAAAAAGTGTTACTGGAGTTAAGATTTTGATAGGCAAAAATAAGTCTTCCTCTGTGTATCCTACAGATCTATAACAGATGCAGAAAATCTGTTTTTGATATCCTTTATGTATGTATCTAAAAATAATTTCCTAAAAAAATTTACTGTGATCCACAAGCTTTGCTTTAAAAATAATGAAGCGTGTGGGGATCCTTTTATATTCTAATTTATAGGAATCTTGTGTGTCACTTCAGGATGAATTCAGAGTGCATACCTAGTGAGAATATTATTAGAATGTAGCAAAAACTCTACTTGAGAGATAACTAATTCTTCAAGAAAGAAAATATCCTCAGCAGATTAAGAAAGGAAAACACACACACAGTCAAAAACACACGTGATTAGATATGAAAACATGCAGATGTAGTTGAAATCTACTCACAGACCAAAAGGCTAAGGTCAGGAAACAGAAGGAGCTTTGACTGGTAACAGAGTGAATTGGATGCAGACTTCACAAAAAAGAGAGTATTGTGTTCTGCTCTGTGGAAGTTAATGTGAGTATCTCTACCTTACTCAAATAACTGTCAAATCTTTATTCTCTAGTCTCACTCACTATAATCAATTTGGCTTCTGACTAATGATTTGTGGTAGAGAAGATACTGTTAGATAAGATGAATGCAAGAACCATGAGACATTTTTACAGTGGACAGATTTCTTAAAACAACTATTGAGATAGAATACATATATAAAATTCACCCATTTAAAGCATATTATTCAATGGATTTTAATATATTCACAGAGTTAGGCAGCCATCAACTATCATCACAATTGAGTTTAGAACATTTTATCACCCATTATAAGAAATCCTAACACCCTATTCTCCAAAGCCCTAGGGAAATACTTATCTACTTTATTTCCTTATACAGTTGCCTATTTTGAACATTCAAATAAATAGAATCATATAATATGAGATCCTATGTGACTTATGTACTTAGCAGAATATTGTCAGTATTCATCTATGTTTTAGCTTGTATCATTGATCTGTTTCTTTCAATGGTTGTACAATATTTCATTGTATAGATAACTCCTTTTACTTTAACCATTCATCAGTTGATAGATATTTGATTTATTTACCCATTTTGGCTATTATGAATAATGTTACAATGGACATTCATGTGTATTTTTTTTTTTAATTTCTCGAGTATATAACTAGGAATGGAATTTCTAGGTCATGGAATTCTGTGTAACCATTTTGAGGAACTTCCAGATGTTTTTTGAAAGTGATGGAATTACTTACATTTCTGCCAGCAATTCTCCACATCTTTGACAATATTTTTATTATCTGTATTTTAATAATATCCATCTTTGTCGATATGAGCCAATATCTCATTGTATTTTGCTTTGCATTTCCATAATGAATAATTATGTTGAGCAACATTTAATGTGCATATTGGCCATTTGTATAACATCTTTAGGAAAATATTCACTCACACTCTTTGTCCATTTTTCTTTAGTATGGAGTTGTAAGAATTGATTCGCAGGTCTTCTGACTGAGACCAAATTAAACTACTGGTGTTCCTGGGTTTCCAGCATGCAGGTGCCAGATAGATCATGAGATTTCTCAGCCTCCATAATCATGTGAGTAAATTCCTCATAATAAGTCTCATTGGATATATATTTCTATATCCATGTGTATGTATATGCATATATCTTATTGATTTTGTATAAATGGAGAACCCTGTCTAATTTAGACTTTGGTACAAGAGGGCTTCCAGAGAAACATAATTTTAAGCTTGAGTTTTCTAAATTCATTCTAGTGTTTCTGGAATTGGCTTTCTAATATGATTGTCTTTGAAGATGCCAATCTCTCTATTTCCACTAGTAAAGAGAGCTCTGAGAGTGTGTGGTGGGAACTGTTTATAGAAACACACAGAATATCTGCATTGGATATTCCATATCAAACACTTATTTTAAAAAAGGAGCTAGATGATTCTGTACATATTTTTAAATATTTTTAGAAAACTAATCAATAGAATAACATTGGTATGTTTCTCCTAATTTTCCTGAACAAAGTGATGAAGGTAAAAGATCAGGTCAAGTATTTAAATTTCCAGTTCATGCACCTTATAAATGACCTAAGACTTTCCAAATGTACACTGAAGGACACCTTCATTTCTTGTATCTGCAGGGCTGAAATTGCTGAAAAATCAAACATAGAACCTCATACCTCAACTGGCTGAATTACAACACAATTTGAATTTACAGTCTCATAGGCTGTATACCAATAAATTGAGGGCATAGTTTAGGAAATAATGGGACCTTATAAGTTAAAATAGAAACAAATGGGAAGATCCTATTAATGCTGGGGACATTAACCCCCTGAACTCTGATAAGACTTCTTTACCAGTAAAAGAGGTCCCCCCAATGCCAGTGGAATTGCGTATCTCAACTGCAGCAAAAGTGGCCTCCCCACTCTCAGTGGCATTAACATCCTAACCCCAGGTGGAATATGCCTCTTGGTACAAAATGGTATCAACCTTTTCACCTTAATCCATCAGCATTGACAATGCTGATTCTCCTCAGGGCATATCTCCACAATCCATCTTTATTTCTAAGACTAAAATGGGACTCAACTCCTATCAGGCCTTTAAAGGTAAGGTCTAAGCAGGTTTCTAAAGGTGATACATCAGGCAGTGTACTATGCTCCAAAAGAAGTACTTTTATTTTTAATTTATGTAGACAGAAATTCATGTAATATGTTCAGGAATATATACTAAGAATGTGTAATAATGGAGAAAGAAACAAAGTTGGATCAGGTAGAATTTCTTGACACAAGCTAAGAAGATCAAAATCATATCAAGCAGCTTCTCTGAACATAATGGTATGAAACTACAAATTAATAACAAGAAAAAAACTGAAAATCACACAAACACATGGAGGCTAAATAGCATGTTAGTAAAAAATGAATGGGTTAACAATGAGATCAAGGAAGAAATCAAATATATCTTGAAACAAATGAAAATGACAACACAACCTAAAATTTAGGGGACACAGCAAAAGTTGCTCAGACAGGGAAATTCATAACACTGCAGGTCTAGCTAAAAAAAACGTATCTCAAATAAACAATCTAACTTTACAATTATAGAAACTTGGAAAAGAATAACAAACGAAGTCAAAACTGAGTACAGGAAAATAAATAATAAAGATCAGAGAATAAGTAAATGAAGTTGAGTGTAAAATAAACAATGCAAATATCAATTAAACCAAGATCTGGTTCTCTGGAAAGATAAATAAAATTGATAAAACTTTAACCAGACTCATCAAGCAATAAACAGAGAGGACCCAAATAAATAAAATCAGAAATGAAAGAGGGGAAGTAACAACTGACACCACAAAAATACAAAAGATTGTAAGAAAATATTACAAATAACTGTATACTAATAAATTGGACAATCTGGAAGAAATGGATAAATTCCTAGAAACATGTATTTTTCCTAAACTGAATCAGAAAGAATCAGAAAATCTGAATATACAGGTTAAAACTAATGAATTTAAACCAGCATTAATAATAATAATAACCCTCCCAAGAAACAAATATCTTGGACCAGAGGGCTTTAACAAATATTCAAAAAAAAACAAAAACAAAAACAAAAAAAAACAAAAATGTAACACTGATCCTTGTCAAACTATTGCAATTAATTCCAGAGGAGGGAAGACTACCATGCTTACTTAAAATGTCCAGCATTATCCTAATTCTAAAACCAGATAAAGACACTACAAAGAAAGAAAATTACTAGCTAATATTTCTGATGAACATAAATACTAAAATCCTCAAAAATGAGCAGATTGGATCCAGCAATACATTGAAAGATCATACACTATGATCAAGTAGGATTTATTCTAGAGATGTAAAGTTGGTACAATATTTGCAAATGAATAAATGTGATACACCATATAAACAAAATGAAGGATATGAAGGATAAAAATCACATGATCAATTCAATAGATGCAGAAAAGGTACTGATAAAATCTAGTACCCATTTAGGAAAAATGCTCTCAGCAAAGTGAGAATAGAGGGAATATGCCTCAACATACTAAATGGCCATATATCACAAACCCACAGCCAACAATATACTCAATGGGCAAAAATGAAAAGTGTGTCCATTAATATCGGGAAAATGACAGGGATGTCTGCTTTCACCACTCTTATTCAACACAATACTGGAAGTCCTAGCCACAACAATCAGATAAGAAGAAATAAAAGGCATCCAAATTAGAAAAGAGAAAGTAAAACTGCCATTATTTACAGATGACATGATATTTTATATAGAAAAATTTGAAGACTGTCAGAAAGCTACTAGAGCTGATAAATGAATTTGGCAAAGGAGCAGGGCACAAAATTAGCATTCAGAAATAGTTGACATTTCTATACACCAATAATGAACTATCAGAAAGAGAAACTAAGAAAACAATCCCATTTACTCTTGCAACAACAACAAGAATATAAGGTACCTAAGAATAAATTTAACCAAAAAGGTAAAACTACCTGTATTTGTAAAACTATGGGACATTGGAGAAGGAAACTGGGGAAGATAGAAATAAGTGGAAGCATATACTATGTTCATGATTTGGAAGAATTAACATACTTAAAATGTCCATACTACCCAAAGCAATCTCTAGATTCAGCACAATTCCTATTAAAATACTAATGGCATATTTCACAGGTGTAGAACAAATATTGCAAAAACTTCTATGTAACCAAAAAAGATCCCGAATAACCTCAGCAATCCTGAAAGAGAACAAAGTTGGGGAAATTGCAATACCTGATATCAAACTATAACACAAGGCCATTGTAATAAAAAGAGACTGGTACTGGTGTAAGAACACATATATAGACCAATGGAAAAAAGTAGAGCCCAGAAATAAACGTGTGCTTATATAGTCAATTAATATTTGACAAAGGAGGTGACAGCATACAATGAAGTAAAGACAGTCTCTTCAATAAATGATGGTGGGAAAATTAAACAGGTACATGAAAAAAAAAATTAGATCACTAACTTACACCATACAGAAGAATAAACTAAACATGGATAAAAGATTTAGATGTAAGATGCAAAACCATAAAAATCATAGCAAAATACATAAGCAGTAAAATCTCAGACATCTCTATAGCAATATTTTTGCTGATATGTCTCCTAGGGCAAGGGAAATAAAGGCAGAAAGAACAAATGAGACTACATCAAAAAAGCTGTTTCACAGCTAAATGAATTATCCAAAAAATGAAAAGGGAACCCACTGTATGGGGGAATGTACTCTCCAATAACATATCTGATAAGGGGTTAATTTCCAAAATATAAAAATAGCACATAACTCCAGGAGCACAAACAATCCAATTAAAAAATGGGGAAAGGACATGTATATACACTTCTCCCAAGAGGACATACAGATGGCCACTAGATAAAAGAAAAAATACTCAACATCACTAATCATAAGAGAGATGCTAATTAAAACCGTAATGAGATATTGCCTCACACCTGCCAGAATGATTACCATCAATAAATCATCAAACCACAAGTGCTTGTGAGGATAGGAAGAGAAGGGGACTGTAGCGCATTGTTGGTGGGAATGCAGACTAATGCAGCCCTTGTGGAAAATAGCATGGAGTTTCCTCAAAAAAATTAAAAATGGAACTGCCTTTTGACTCAGCAATTCCACTTCTGGGGATTTATCCGAAGAATCCTGAAATACTAATTCAAAAGAATATATGCACCCCTATGTTCATTGCACCATTTTATTTATAGCCAAGACCTGGAAACATCCCGAATGTCCATCATCAGATGAGTGGATAAAAAATGTTGTGATGTATTTACACAGTAGAATAATACTCAGATGTAAAAAAAAAAAAAAAAAAAAAAAAAGAAGAAGAAGGAGATCTTACCTTTTGCAACAGCACGATTGGAGCTGAAGATTATTATGCTAAGTGAAATAAGCCAGTGAGACAAAAACAAATACTATATGATCACACTTTTATGTGAAATTTAACAAAAAAATAAGCTGAGGAACAAAATAGAAACAGAAGCACGGGCACATGGAACAGACTGACAGTTGTCAAAGGGGAGGGGGAGTTGGGACTGGATGAAAGGTAAAGAGCTTAGACAAAGAAAGTATGTGCATAAGCCATGGACACAGACAACAGGGTGGTGACAGCCAGAGGGAAGGTGGGCGGGAGCTAGGTGGAGGCAGGCAAATTAGGTAGGGAAATGTGGACATCCGTAATAGTATCAACAATAAATATTTTTTAAAAAGGAAATTTACTTGGTTAAATCACTGAATATAGCTTCTGTATATGACTCAATTTTTTAAAATGTAGACTATAACTTTTTGGATTACTCAGAAACACAATGTGACAGCTCTGGAAATCAGATTCTCTCTTCCCCTTAAGGTTTTGTTGTTGTTGTTGTTGCTGTTTGTTTGTTTTTGTTTTTTTAGTAATTTTCATTAATTTCTTGGAAAGTCTGCATATTTGTCATGTGTGGCCTATGTGCTCTCAGCTAACTTAGCATTCATAAAATTATTGTTAAAATATGTCTTTATATGAGTGGAACTAATAACTCTCCAAGTGCTTGATGAAGGGCTTTGTGTGTTGAGGGCACAGCTTCAATATTCAACTAGGCAGTTTCCAAGTCATCCTTAGTCTCCATATCCATCTTTGTGGAGCCTCAAAGTTAGCTAAATGTGGGAGCCTAAGGCCTTCTCACATATATCCTGAGCATAATCCTGTGCTCTGGACATACGCAGAGCACCACACATATGCATGGATTTTTATATCCCCAGGAATATGACGAGACTTCCCGAAGCCCACTATGGGCATTTGATTCCCATAGTTTTCTTATAAATTTTTGCTTAGGCTACTCTTTACCTCAGCTGTTATCCATTATCTCAGGAAGCTGGAATGTCTAATTACCTCTGATTTTTGCCAATAATGCTGTAACAGGGTGCCGAGCTGGATGTCCCCCCAAATGGAGAAAACCCCCACCGTTATCGCTTTGGGGATGAGGGAAGTGGAGCAGGCCCATTGAGAGCTATTCTGCATACATGAAAACTTGTCCAGTGTTTTAATAACGTTAAAGTCTGTGACTGATTGTAGTCAGGTAGATGGATGTGACTCTAACCCTTGATGCGATGTAGCTGGAGGGACTTCCTGCACCTGAGTCAGTGGCTTAGAGGTGGCTCCTATGTCATGGGGTCACACTTGCCTTGACTAACAATGGCAGCCGAGATAGTCAGAGGAAACCAGACTACTAGCAGGTGTAACCCAGTGTGGGAAGAGTCAGAAATGGGGTTACAGAGGAAGATATGCACTGGGATTTAAAATCCAGGCATGACAGCCATGCTGGGGCTCTTGATCATGGGGCTAGGGAAGGAGAAGCCTCTTGACCAGGTAGCAGCATTGCTGGGTCTTAGCCACACAGTTTGAGAGAATGCAGAAGGACTCCCACCATCCTACCATAAAGGAAGTGCCACATGGTTTTGGATTAAGAAAGGGAGCCTAGCCAAGCTACGGACTTCTATTTTTTTTTCCTAAGATATGATCCCCCTGTCTATCCTGGTTTGGCAAGGGGAGGCAGGACTGTGTGTTTGTGGGAGTTTTAAAGGGACTTTGGGATTTAATGGTGACATTCTGTCATTATTCTGAACCTGTACAACTTTTGAATAAACAGTTCCTTTCCTTTTTATAAAACACTGGCATTGAGAGCTACAGTTCATATTAGAAGTATGCAAAAAGAACCCAGAGTAACAAGACTCATGGAGGCAGGGGGAGAGGGTTCTGTAACAATACCCTTAGGAGAAGAGATATGCCCATGGGGAAACTATGCTTCAGGTCAAGGAAAGACAATTTTGTGAGTTGAGTCTTCCAGGAAATCACCAGACAAATCAAATAATGACAGTTTTTAGAGGTAGGGCTTTAAAATAGCTCCAAATTCATGTGATGCCAGGATTCTGATCTTTACTGTGATTATGGCCTGTTGGTTTTTAAAACAAGTGTGGAATTTTGGGGAGGAAACTAGGAACAAGGCAAATTAAAATACCACAAACTATGTCATTCTTGCTGAGATTCAGCCATTTTTTGAATAATGCCCCTGGCAATTTATACCTAATATCCCCTTAGGGAATTCCCATGAAACTGAAAATTGTGAGGAGGATATTGGAAAGTGTAATATCAGTCAGAGACAATACCCTTTCTCTCCTTGGATAGATGTTGGCTTCTATTAAAACAAATTACATAAATACATTTTTATGGCATCCAGAACATGGTAGGAATCCTACAAAATTATTTTATCTGAAATTAAAAACTTCCAAAAATGTCCTTTAGATAGCTGTTTAATGACATAATGTCCAATTATTATATCTGTCATCTTCTTTCATATTTAGAGTGAGAAAAATAAAGTGAATTACCATACTGGTTAGGTATTGAACACTGAAAGGCTTATGGAAATAGATGGAGATACTGTAGGCAGTACCAAGTATGTTCCTTGAGTTTAGATGCATTACTATATATTAGTATGTAACTGACTCTCAATGAATTATGATGACAAGGATAAAAATCTTTATATTAAGTGTGGAGTTATATCAATTTGAAAGGATAAAAAGACAAAATTTAATAATGATTAAGTATCTATAGAACTTAAATTCCAAACATAATGCATTAATGTGTTTTTATGCAAGGCTTGGAGGACGAAACTTTAAAAGCCCGTAAAAATAAAGCTTCTATCCAGAATGGTAAATAGAGTGATAGATCTGATGTTTGCCCACTGAATTTTGTGGTAGTTGATGGCCTACATCTTTGGTAACATATGCAGAAACAAGAGGAAAATAGGAGACACAAATAGGGTAAGGCAGCATTTTAAAAAAATCAGTGCATTTTTTTTATTACCATTGGTCCTCTTCATGCCTCTCTCCTCTCAGAAATCACCATTGTCTGTGTCCATGAATCCTTTTTTGTTTTTGCTCCCTCTATCCATCCCCTACCACCCATAGCTGTCAACCTACTCTCCATCTATGAGTCTGTCTGTATTTTGCCTGTTAGTTCACTTTGTTCATTAGATTTCACATATGAGTAAAATCATATGATATTTGCCTTTATCTGATTGGCTAATTTCACTTAGCATGGTGTTCTCCAGGTCCATCCATGCTGTCGCAAAGGGTAGAATTTTCTTCTTTTTTACAGCCAAGTAGCATTCCATTGTGAAAATGTCCCATAGCTGTTTTATACACTCATCTACAGATAGAAATTTGGGCTGCTTCCATGTATCAGCAATTGTAAAGCTGCAATAAACATAGGGGTGCTAATGTTCTTCAAATTAGTGTTTTGTGTCTCTTCAGATATATTCCCAGAAGTGAGATGCTGGATCAAAAGGCAATTTTATTTTTAGTATTTGAAGTATTTCAATACTGCTTTCCACAGTGGCTGCACCAATCTCCATCCCCACCAACAGTGCAAAAGGGCTCTCCATTCTCTACATTCGCAACCAGCACTTGCTGCTGTTGATTTATCAATGATAGCCATTCTGATTTGTGCGAGGTAATATCTCACTGTGGTTTTTGTTTCTATTTCTCTGATGGTTAGTGGAATTGAGCATTTTTCCTTGTATCTATTGACCATCTGTATGTTTCTTTGGAGACATGTTTATTCGGGTATTTTTGCCGATTTTCTTAAAAAGTTTTTATTTACTTATTTTTAGGAAGAGGGGAAGAGAGGGAAAAGATGAGAGAAACACTGATGTGCAAGAGAAACATTAATCAGTTGCCTCTCACACACCCCTACCTAGGACCTGGCCTGCAACCCAGGCATGTGCTCTGACCAGGAATCAAACCTGTTATCTTTTGGCTCAGAGGCCAGCACTCAGTCCACTGAGCCACACCATTCAGGGCCCTTTGCTCATTTTTCAATCAGATTGTTTGGTGGTTTTGATGTTGAGTTTTATAAATTCTTTATAAATTTTGGATATTAACCCCTTGTCTGATGTATCAGCAAATATGTTCTCCATTTAGTGGATTGTCTTTTTATTTTGTTGATGGTATCCTTTGCTGTTTCAAAAACGTTTTAGTTTAGTGTAGTCCAATTTGTTTATTTTTTTTCTGTTTCCTTTGCCTGAGGAGATATATCAGATAAAATATTGCTATGAGCAACTTCTGAGATTTTACTGCCTATTTTTTCTTCCAGGATTTTTATGGTTTGGGGTCCAACATTTAATAAGTCTTTAATCAATTTTGAATTTATTCTTGTGTGTGGTATAAGATGATGGTCTAGTCTCATTTGTTGTACACATCTGTCTAATTTTCTCAACACCCATTTTTTGAATAAACTGTCTTTAGCTCAAGTATGTGCTTGTTTCCTCTTTGAATATTAATTAGCTATAAAGGTATGGGTTTATTCCTGGGTTTTCTATTCTATTCTATTAATCTATGTGTCTGTTTTTAGGTCAGTATCATGCTGTTTTGACTACTATGACCTTATAGTATAGTTTGATATTAGTTCCTCCATCTTTGATCTTTCTCGGGATCACTTTTGCTATGTGGGGCCTTTTGTGGTTCCATATAAATTTTTGAAATATTTTTTCTAGTTCTGAGAAATATCTCATTGGTATCTTGATATGAATTACATTGGATCTATAGATTGTTTTAGGTAGCATGGACATTTTTATGGTGTTAATTCTTCTTATCCATGAACACGGTATGTGCTTCTACTTATTCGTATCTTCTTCAGCTTCTTTCTTCAGTGTCTTATAATTTTCTCAGTACAGGTCTTTATATCCTTGGTTACATTTATTCCTAGGTATTTTATTTTTTGAAGCAATTGTGAATGGTATTGTTTTCTTAATTTCTCTTCCTGATAGTTCATTATTGGCATATAAAAATGCAACTGATTTCTGGATATTAATTTTGTATCTGCTATTTTTGATGAATTTCTTGATCATTTCTAGTAGTTTCTTGGGGTGATATTTACGGTTCTCTATGTATAGTATCAAGTCATCTGCAAACAGATTTTTATTTCTTCCTTTCCAATTTGGATGCCTTTTATTTCTTCTTCTTGTCTGATTGCTATGGCTAGGGCTTCCAATAGTATGTTGAATGAGAGAGGTGAAAGCAGACATCCCTGTCTTGTTCCCAATCTTATGAAGAACACTTCTTCTCAAACTATTCCAAAAAATTCTAGAGGAGGAAGGCCTCCCAAGCTCATTTATGAGGCCATCATTGTCCTAATTCCAAAACCAGATAAAGACACTACAAGAAAAACAAGCTATGGGCCACTCTCCCTCATGAACATAGATGCTAATATCCTCAGTAAAATACTAGCAATCTGAATACAACAATACATCAATAAGATCATACATCATAATCAAATGGTATTTATTTCAGGAATACAAGTTTGATACCACATTCAGAAATCAATAAATGTGATTCACCACATAAATTAAATGAAGGATAAAAACCACAAGATCATCTCAATAAATTCAGAAAAAGCATTTGATAAAATCCAGCACCCATTTATGACAAAAACTCTCAGCAAAGTGGGAATTAAGGGAACATATCTAAACATAATGAGGCCAAATATGACAAACCCACTGCCAACATCATAAAAAATGACTGCCAACATCATAAACAATGGATAAGGCATAGCATTTAAATGTCACACATAAAGCTAGGATGCTTGAAGAAAGTGAAACATCCAGTAAATTAAATAGAAACAACCTATCCTGAGAAACATATTCTACACTTATGAATTTAAGAACAGAAATCAATTGGGGGTCATTTGTTTGTCTTCCTATTATTTGTGAGACTCTTCTGGTTTGCGTATGCTTCTTAAATTGATCTATTTGACTCTCCAAATTTGTGGTGTGAACTTCTATGGTAGGAGACCTGTGAGATTCAGTGGTATAGTCTCCTTGATCTCCTAAACTTGATGCTCTTGGGATAACATTTATGCCTTTTCTGTTGGCTTTTTGGATGTAATTAGTTTTTGATGGTTGGGTCATACTTTGGTGGGCCCTTACCCCCAGCTGATTGACTGAGAGGGTCACTCTACCCACCATGTCTTTTATGCTGTTGTGCAGGTATTGTCAGAACTAAACCACGGATCTCAGGAAACAAACCCACATCTGTAAAAATATCTCCCCCCACAATCCCACTATTCAACAGCAAATGAGTCAGTATTACTAAGGGTGTAAAGAGAGTAAGACTATTATAAAAAAGAGAGAAATAAACTACAATATAAAATCTAGTGACTTAATATGCACAAACTTGATGGACAAGAAATGAATGTTAAAAAGTTATGTAGGAAAGAAAATATCACAAATCATGATGGACCACAGTGGATTTTGTCTTGGTAGTCTCTAGTATTTACCACTGTTTTTTCTTCCTGCATCCACGTCTGGTGATATCAGATGTTGACCCTGTCAAACCTTGGGCAACATGTTCCAGACTTCCAGGTATCTAGTGTCTGTAGCTGTCTCCTTCAGTTGTTAATCTAGTCACTCTGCTCTAAGAAGTCAGGTTTAAACCCCATAGAGTAGGGCAGAACCTCTCCTGGGGTAGGGGCTATTGTTTCCCCTCAGGCTGCTGCCACTCTGAGGGGAGTGTTCTGCCTGAACAGGATGATTGTTGCCTTATGGGGGATGACTCAGCACCAGGATCCTGGCATCTACTCTCTCAGCTCTCTCTTCAAAGCCTCTGTCCCCAGTCTCTCCTCAGGTGTCTCCAGCCCACTCTGTTCCTGCCTTTGCTGGAGCCCAGGGTAAATAGCTGCAAACAAAAATTTTTGTGTTGGCCATTTAAATGGCTCTTCGTGTCTCCGGCTATCCATCTCCGGCAGAGAGCAACCCTACCACTTTATACCACTGGCTGTTATCAGTGTACTTTTTGGGTTCTGGTAATTTAGGCTGGGGATCTCAGCCTAAGGATTTGACCCCACGTTTCTCAGAAAGATTCAACTGGTTGCTTAATCTTCACCACACTCCCTACCAATCAGGTTGTGCAGAAGCTGATACCACAGACAAGGTTTGATTTCCAAAATATATAAAGAACTCACACAACTGCACTCCAGAAAGACAAAAACCCAACTACAAAATGGGCAAAGTACCTGAATAGACACTTCTCCAAGGAGGACATACAGAGGGTCCAGAGATATATGAAAGGATGATCAGCATCACTAGCCACTGGGGAGATACAAATTAAAACCAAAATTAAATACCACTTCACACCAGTCAGAATGGCCATCATAACCAAATCAACAAACAATATGTCCTGGTGAAGTTCTGGAGAAAAGGGAACCCTAGTGCACTGTTGGTGGGAACACAGACTGGTGCAGCCACTGTGGAAAACAGAATGGAATTTCCTCAAAAAACTAAAAGTGCATTGCCTTTTGTCACTGCAGGTATTATACCCAAAGAATCCTGAAAAACCAATTCAAAAGAACCCATGTATCCCAATGTCCATAGCTGTACAATTCATAATAGCCAAGTATTGGAAGCAACCTAAGTGCTCATCAGTAAATGAGTGGATCAAAAAACAATGGTACATTTACACAATGCAATAATACACAGCAGAAAGAATGGAGCAAGTCCTACCATTCAGGACAGCATGGATGGATCTGGAGAGCATTATGCTAAGTGAAATAGTCAGGCTGTGAAAGACAAATACCATATGATCTCACATATAAGTGGAATCTAATCAACAAAACACACAAACAAGCAAAATACAACCAGATACATTGAAATAAAGAACAAATGGACAGTAACCAGAGGGGAGTGGGGAGGGAATAGTGAGGAAAAATGAGGAAGGGTCATTAAGGAACATGTATAAAGGACACACAGACATAGCCAAAATGGGGTAGGATTGAGGGTGGGAGGTGTGGATGGGTGGGGTGGAATCGGGGACAATTATACTTGAACAACATTTAAAAAATTAAAAAAAAACAAATCAATGAATATATAGCTTATAAATTGTAGACTAGAGTCTTACGTTCTAGTGATGTTTTTATTATAAAATAATGTTCTAGGTCCTTCACCTGTTAAAATTCTTTGAGGTCTGTATTAAATCAATTCCACTATATAGAATTTGCTTTTTCTCTTGATATTGTAAAGCTAGGACTACCTTAAACTAAAATTTAGCTCCATAATTTATAAGCCATATATGTGCACTGATTCCTGTTCCTAAATTTATAAGTGTAGGATATGTTTCTCAGGATATTCTCAGGATAGGCTTATTTTATTCTACTCACTATATCTGTTAGCTAGTGTCAAAAAAAATCTAGTACCAGACCTAAAAACACTGCAATATTTGCAAATGTACATGACAGTATGAAATAAAAGTATAATATCTTGCCCTGGCCAGAAAACTCCATTGGTTAGAGACTCATCCTGATATGCCAAGGTTGTGTGTTCAGTCACCTGGTCAGGGCACATACCAGAATCAACCAATGAATCCAATGAATGCATAAATAAGTGAAACAACAAACCAATGTCTGTCTGTCTGTCTGTCTGTCTGTCTGTCTGTCTGTCTCTCTCTCCTACTCTTGCTCTCCCCCCATCCTTCTTCCTCTTCTTCTCCCTCTGTCTCTTCCCCAACTCTCTCTCCCCCTTGCTCTCTCTCCAAAATCAATAAATACAAAATTTAAAAGTATATCTTTAAGTAATTTGTCAGTATTTAAATATGCGATGAACAAAAATATGACCACTGAAAACAATGAAGCAGTTTTGGAAAGGAGAGACACGACTTCTAGAAATAATAAACATAATTATTGATGTTATAAATAAATTAATGTTAGATATATAACCGATATGTTAGTTGTAAATTTACACTTCTACACCAAACATTAGTGATCTGAAAAGAGAAGTTATATAGAAAACAGTATTTAAAAAGTTTGCACTGTAATAGACCAATTAAGGATTGAGATAGAGATTCAAATACAGTTAACATGAATAATATAGAGGAGAAATAAAATGGAAAGTACAATATTGAGGAAAATTAACTAGGACAAGTTTTTTTTCTATTATTTTCTGGAGGTTTTTTTTTTTTTTTGCTCTCTATCATTCCATCTTCAGAACTTAAAGCGATGTCTGATACATAAACAATAGACACAATTTGTTGATAAGCAGGTGGATGAATTACTTAAGCAAATGGGTGCATATATATATGCCCTCTTTCTGAAAATATAGCCACATAGAAGCTACTTTATGGTAGAAAAAGCTGAAATGAAAACATAAAGGGAATGAGAAAGAAAATAAAAAATAGAAAATCAAATAGAGCAGAAGAGGAGAGAAAAATTGATGCCATATTGGAAACACTAGAGTTCCTGGAGTTAGCTAAACCACTGGACCACTCCCAAATATGTGAAATAATCTCCATTTTTATTTTTGCATAAGCTACTTTTAGTAGTTTCTCTGTCACTTGTAAATAAAATAATTCTAATATACCTAATTGTATTTGTCATCATTGTTTATTGTAGAAAAATTGTCTAATGTCAATTATCAAGATTTAAATACACATGTAAGGACATATAGAGAACACTGTACCCGATAACTAAAAATGCACTTTCATTTTTAGCACATATCTACTATTTGTGAAAACTGACCATTACTATAACATAAAATATTTCTCATGTCTCAGAGAAATAACTATGTTGAGATCATATATTCTTTCCATAATTCAATGAAAATTTGAAAACAATAAAAATAAAATAAAAGCATATTATTCAAAATTTTAAAACAAACTAATACATCACTGGTCATTGAAAACATTATGACCAAAATTAGAAAATACATAGAATTGAATATGATGATATATCATATCAGAACATGTGAATTTCAGATAAAATTGATCATAGTGAAATGTGTAGCCTTCAACTATTATAAAATGTTAAGTGGCTTAAAATTGAGGATCCAGTTTAAGAAATTAGACCAAAGGAATACAATTACTGTATTCGAGGAAAGCAAAGATTAGTTTGTAAGGAATAGCAATGTCGGTTCTGTAGAAAAATTAATAAAATTTATAAAACCTATGGAAGATTGATCAAAAAAATGAAAAAATGACAAAAATAACATTCTATATTAAAAGTTCCCAGAAAACTATTATAAAAAAGATTTTAAAGGGAGTAAGATAATAATATGAATTTTTAAAAAGCTTAATTAAATTGAGAGAGTTTTACAGAATATAACTCAGGAATGACTAAAAATAGGAATTCTGAATATTCTGTAATCATTGAAGAAACTAAGTTAAAATTTTCTCACAAAGAAAATATTAAGACCCAGTTGTATATGCAGTAAATTGTAACAACTATATAACAACTCATGTTTTATACAAACTGTTATGGAGAATTGGGGCTGGTGTAACCTTGACACTAAATCCAGGCAAGGGCAATAAAGAGAAATAATATTAGTCCTTGATGCAAAAAATGTAGTGAAAAAACTTGCAACACAGATCTCTCACTTTAGAAAATTGTTGATACATCATCATCAGACCTGGGTTTACTGGGAATGGAAGCCTGACTTTATATTAGAAAATCCAGTAATATAATTCACAATATTAATGAATTGAAGGAAAAATATATTCAACCCAATAGGTGAAAGAATGTTTTTGATAAAATTAATCATTCTTAATAAATAGAAACAAAAGAAAACACAGCCTGTTAGAAAGCAAAAATAGATGATTTTTCAGATTTGAGATTTGAATTGTATTTTCAGATTTGAATTGTAGATAATAGATCTACTCTAACTAGTTCAAGGAGGAAAATATTTCATCAAGAAATAAATGATCTCCAGAATTATAGTGGTTTCAAACATTATTTTTATTTACACAATTCTAATTCAATTCTGGTGGCTCTCCAGGACAGTACCCCTCAGGCTACTTTCATGGTGTAGCTTTGACATTTGAAATTTATGGACTCTAGTATCACATGGAAAGGGGAAGCAGGTTGGTTTCATAAGATCATTCTAATGGCCAGGCCTTGGAGAATTTTACATCAATTGAGCCCATATCTTTTGGCTAGAATCCAGGTACACATTCTCAACCTAACTGCAAAGTGCCTTGGGAATATAGTTTCTGAATATACAAAAAAGGAGAAAAGATAAGTGATTTGATGAATACATTGTATTGTCTCTGTCATAGAAGTGGAACATTTTATTCCATTAAAACCTGGAGTAAAAAAAGATGGTCTGCCATGAGAACTACAGTTCAATGGTGTAAGAATTTTCCTAGAGAGTGCAGTAAGATATGGAAAGTATAAACAAATGGCATAACGATTAAAGGAAATAATTTAATCTGAATATATGATCATTAACAAAAAAATTTACAATTATTCATTAGAGGGTTTAGACAGATTGCTGGATGCAAAGCAAAGTAAGAAATAACAGTATTTCTATGCACAAACTACGATTCTGAAAATTTTTTCTTATTTGTTTTTCTCAATAATTTGGATGGATTTTTAAAAAGAAATAACTATCTCAATGTGAAGGAACATTTATTTGAAGTTCAGCAATACCTTCAGATTTATTCTTGCAGATTGACTCATATCCTAGGTAAACTTAAATAAAATTGAACAGAATAATTGTATTTAAATATAGCATGTTTGGAACAATTCCTCATTACTCCTAACTGAATGTCACTTTCTGTATGTATGAAGAGAGATATCATATTTGATTTTCAATGAATGATAGAAATAACTATTTGTAAGCAGTGAAATTGGAGTATTTACTTTCATTCTTCTGTTTTTCTGTATTGCTGGGATATTTGATGAACATGTATGTATATATTATAAAATTAATAAATATTAAAAATTAAAAGAGCAGTTCATTAGAAAATATAGACAAATTGCTTAAAAATAATTCAAAAATAAAGATAAAAATAAAAATTAATTAAAGGAACAATGTGATATATGTTTCCTGTTAGATTCATAAATGTGACAAATTATTGAGTTTTTAATGGCCAACTTTCAAGAAAATGGATGCAAAAGTTAATTATGATATTGCAAATTATTATTTTTCTTGGAAGCAATTTTTCTCTCTGCATCATAAGTTTAAAATAGTGTGTAGACAATTATCAACAATTTGAATTTTATGAATATTCCTAAGAAAATAAAAATACGGCTTTACAAATAATGTGCATAAGGAATTTCTTAAAATGTCATAGTATAAAATGATTAGAAATAAAAGACTAAATACCCATCAATACATAATTAGCTGTAATAAATTAGAGTCGCTGAAATTATGTTTTAGAGCTTTATGTCCTGATATATAAAATATCTGAACTATATTATTGGAAAGGGGGCCATACAATACAAATCTATTTTTGAAATGTAAAATAAAACAACACATCTATTTAAAACAGATGAACATAAGGATGAATATACATGATGTTCATAATGGCTAGCACTGTGTTGTTAAATGCATGGTGATATTACAGTGTTTTATATTTTTCTGATTATCCTATTTTTGCATAAAGAACATATATTACTTTTAGTATCAGATAAATCAATATTGCTGCTATTTTGAAAGAAACAAAACACATTTAATTCTCACATTTACCAAATATTAGTATGCCTCATTAATTAATAAATTTGCTCTTTGATTTTATAAAACTTATTTCTCACTTCTACAAACAGAAATGAAACTAATCAAGTACAAAATGTGACATACCTGTCATTTCTATGACTACTGTTTTAGGTTTTAATGCCTAAATTGTGTTTTCTGATTGCCCTTTTGATTTACTTGGCATTGCAGAATTTTTTTTCCTGAAATTCATAATGATTGCTTTGTACTCAAATTCATTCTGATTAATAGCCACCAATATCTAAGGTGTTTATTTATACCAAACATATCAATTAAATGAACTATAACTTAATATGGAAATAAAAATGTAAATATTAAATGTTTATACTTTTTTATTAAAAACATGAAAAACATACCTTGAATTGATTTAAGTTGTTAATGCACTATAATTCTTTAAAATCTGATATCTCATGTAAAAAAAAAGTTTTCTTTTTTTTTGTTTAATTGTTACTGAATTTTTTCCATTATCATTTAGTCCCTTTATGCCCCCCTCCCCCCAGCAATCACCACACTGTTGTCCATGTCCATGAGTCCTTTTTCCTCCATTCATCTTAGTCACTAACATAATTTTAGATAGCAAACAACTATATTGTACTTATGATGTACTGTTGCTGTTCTAAGTGTTTTACGACCTCCAAATCATTTAATCTCATAAATTACAAACTTTCTTGATAATTGCTATTATTATCCTCATTGTACTGAGGCAGAGTGGCTAAATTACTTGCCCAATATTACAGAGATAGTAGACACTTGAGACAGGATTCAAAAATTGACTTGAAGAGCCTTACTCTTGGTTTAAGTTCTTTTGGATATTTAAGCAAAAGTGTGATTTCTGGATTATCTGGTAGTTCCATTTTTAATAATTTTGTTTTTAATTTTTGTGGAACCTCCATAATATTTTCCACGCTGCTGCACCATTTTACATTTTTACCAATAGTATTGAGGATTCCAATTTCTCTACAAACTTACCAACACATATTTAATTTTTAAAAGAATCACCATTATAATGGATGTGAGAAAATATCTCATTGTGGTTTTGATTTGCATTTCCCTTAAGATTAGCCATGTTGAGCATCTTTTCATAGACCTGTTAGGTATCTTTATGTCTTCTTTGGAGAGCTGTCTATTCAAGTCCTTTGCTCATTTTTAAATCCGGTTATTAGGTTTTTTGCTATTGAGTTATAGGGGTTCATATATATATATATATATATATGAATGAAATTAACCTTTTTGTCATGTTTATGGTTTGCAGGCATTTACTTTTATCCCTTAGGTTGCCTTTTCACTCTGTCTCAGTTATCTAGTTTTGTTTTTATTACCTGTGCTTTCAGTGTTATATTTAAAAAATCAATGCTGAGACCAATGTTAAGAAGCTTTTTTCATATATTTTCTTCTAGGAGTTCCATGATTTCAGAACTTATATTCATACCTTTAGTCCACTTTTAGTTTCTTTTGATGTATGGTGAGAGATTAGGGTACAATTTCATAATTTTCCACATGGATATCCAGTTTCCCCAACATTTATTGAAGATATTATCCTTTCCCTCATTGTGTATTCTTGGCACCCTTGTTAAAGATCAATTGATTGTATATACTTCAGTTTATTTCTGGGCTCTTTTTTGTTGTTGTTCCATTGGTCGGTATGTCTATTTTTATGCCAATACCATATTGTTTTGATTACTGTAGCTTTGGAATATAATTTTAAATTAGAAAGCGTGATGCCTCCAGCTGTTTTATTTTTTCTTGTTCAGTATTGCTTTGGCTATTTGGTGGTTTTATATGATTTTTTGCATTGCTTTTTATTTCTATAAAATATATCTTTGGAATTTTGATACTGATTGTATTGAATCTATAGATCACTTATGTAGTATGGGCATTTAAACAATATCAATTCTTCTAATTGAAACAATATCTGCATTCCCATGTTTATTGTAGCATTATTCACTATAGTAAACATATACAAATTATCCAAATGTCCATGAACAAAAGAATGAATAAAGAAAATGTGGTATATACACAAATGTAATATTATTCAGTCTTTTTTTTAAGATTTTATTTATTTATTTTTAAAGATTTTATTTTTATTTATTTTTAGAGAAAGGGGAAGGGAGGGAGAAAGAGAGGGAGAGAAACAGCAATGTATGGTTGCCTCTCACATGGCCCTCACAGGGACCTGGCCTGCAACCCAGGCATGTGCCCTGACTGGGAATCGAACCGGGACCCTTTGGTTCCCAGCCCATGCTCAATCCACTGAGCTACACCAGCCAGGGCTTATTTAGTCTTTATAAAGAAGGAAATCTTACCATCTGTAGCAACATGAATGGACCTAGAAGAAGTTATTCAAAATGAATTAAGTCAGTAACAGAAAGACAAATACTACGTGAATTGTCATATTTAAACCATCTTAAGTAGTCAAACATATAGAAAGAAATAGAAAATAGAGTGGTGGTTACTAGAAAATGAGAGGAGGGATATGGGCATTTGTTGTTCAATGAATATAAACTTAATTATACAAGAGAAATGTATAGACAAATTCAATTTATGGGTTATAGACAAAAACATTACCTCTAAAATATTATCCCATCCATGAATCCTGATTATACTTTCTTTCATTTAGATTTTTATTTTTCTTAATAGTATTTTGATATTAGCTAACTAAAAATATTGTGTATTTCCTGTTAAGATTTCTTTGAGAAAAAATTATATATAATGATTCTTTTCATTTGGTTCAACAATATGTGCATTATAGTGATTTAGTTTTATGATTATAAGTCCTGTTAACCTACTTGATTAAGATACATGTTTTAGTTTAATGTTGAATTCAGTCATGTTATTTATTTATGATTTTCACATCTTTATCCATTAGTATGAGCCTATGAAGTATTTTGATTTTTTTAATTATGCTTTGTAAAATTGCCATTGTATATTAATAAAATTTGGTTAAATAAGCCTCATGAAATGAGTGGGGAATCTCCATATTATCTCTCTCTTCTGAAGTTGCTTTTAACCCTTCTGTAAAACCATATAGACTGACATGTGTTGTCTTTACTTTTATTTTATGTATTATTTGGTGAGGCAGTTTTTTATTGCCATGCATTTTCTAAAATAGTTTTGGGGACACTCAAGTTTTAAATTTACTTTTAATTCTAACAATTTATATTTTTACAAAAGTATATTAATTTTATTTTCAAAAGTATTAGCTTTTTGTTACTTACAATATATAGTTCAAATACTGTGGCATCTGTACATTTTCCTCTTCTTTTCTATTCATTGATACATTAGTTTTTCATTCCTGATCAGTATTATTAGAGGTTTTACTCTCTTATACAGGATTTAAAGAACCATATTTATTAATCTTGTCTGCTGTTTTATTGTCATTTTTGTGGCTCTTTCTTATTAAATCTGCCCTATTTCTTTCTTTCTTTCATGCTTACTGATATGTCTGCCATGCATTAAAATATTCATCTCATTTGTTTCTATTATTTCTTTTTTTATAATGTTTCCAATTGTTACCTTTATTTATTTATGTTTGCCATCTCAATTATTTCTTTTTTCATTGTCTTCCCTTTTTTATTGTTGTGTAATTACATTTGTCCCCATTTGTTGGTATGTGTATATAGGGTTCTAAATTTCCTTAAGCCCTACTTTGTCTAAGCCTCACATATTCTGTTATAGAATGCTTAAATCATTATTCAGTTTTGGGTATTTTATAATTTTTTTAAAGATTTTTATTTATTTATTTTTAGAGAGAGGGGAAGGGAGGGAGAAAGAGAGAGAGAGAAACAGCAATGTATGGTTGCCTCTCACATGGCCCTCACTGGGGACCCGGCCTGCAACCCAGGCACGTGCCCTGACTGGGAATTGAACTGGGACCCTCTGGTTCCCAGCCCGCGCTCAATCCACTGAGCTACACCAGCCAGGCTGGTATTTTATAATTTTAAGTACAGTCTCTTATTTAATAAAATTACTATTTGGTAATAAGTATTTTAGTTTTAGCAATAAATAATTTGAAAAGTCTTCATTTATTATTCAGGTGTAATTCTGTTAAATTATGACCAGAAGTATAATCTGTGTGATATTGAGGCTTCTTATTTTCTTTTGCCTAAAACATGATAATTAACTGATGAATCAGATGAGCCTATATGAATACATCAGATGAGGCTATGTATTCATATTTTGTTGTAAATTTATTTTTATTATATGTTGTATATTACATATGGAATATTATGGCATATTGCATACATTAGTTTAAACCTATAGGCTGCATTATTGGAAATATGGTCTTCCAAAATGGAGTACAGTCACTTCCAACTTGTAGTCCATTAGAAAACCAGTGGAATAATACTCCAAAATTTTTCTCTTTTTATCCTTCAAGGTTTGCTTGTGACTTCTATAGCTCGAAGTCACCAAAAAGCCAGAGGAAAAGGGAGGAAATCAGGTACATAGAGTCAATGGAGGTCAGTTTTCCAGGGTTCTAAAAAGAGTAAACACAAATGGAGGGTAGATATGGAGGAACAAACAGCTGAATTTAGTTAAAGTAGGCAACCATACAAACTCACTAAGTCCCAATTAGTGTGTGTGTGTGTGTGTGTGTGTGTGTATGTATAAATAAATATATATATATATAAAATTTCTCAATTATGAGGAAAATGTGATAATCATACAAATTTCCAATGAAAAATAACAAGGTAGTTATGGCTGAAAATTACCAAACAAGCATACAACTTTTCATCTGAAAACTATCACCTCAAAAATAATAGAACATTATATATAGAACATTAATATATTTAACAATGCTAGATGCCAGGCACTATTATAAACATTGAAGATACATTAAAAAGGATTACTGATAAGGTACCTACCTTTAGAAAGAATATATTTAACAGAATAACACAGACAAATGAAACAATAAAAATAGAAAATAGATAAATATTTATAAATTCATATATTTGCTTGTTATGAGTAAAAATAAATTAGGATAAGAAAAACATGAAGTGACAGCGAAAAAAGGAGAATTTCTTTTGTCTGTAAAATAAACAGCTAAGCTGTCAGGATTTCATACTTCTCACTATGCAACCATCTAACTACCCTTTTACTATTTTTATGCACCAGAAAACAAGAGGTTTGGAAACATCAGGCAAATACAGCATTGTGACTATAGTTAAGAATACTATACTGTATGTAGGAAGCATACAATATATGTATAAAATACATATATTGTGTATATGCATTATATATATTTTAATAGGAAGCATGGATTAGCAGACATTTAATGAAAACCTATAATATAACAATAATAGATTTCAAACAATTATAAGCCCTCAGTGGGAATAGAAATAATACAGAAAGCAGATAAAAGTTCAAAAATAATTAATATTCTCTCAGATTTTGGGGAATATACTGCATTAGTTACTATCTTTGTTTTATCTATATAAAGGATATTCAGAGAAAAATATGATTGCAAAAGGAATAAATACAAAATTTGAAACATGAAGTTGAATCATTAACTTGGTGTGATGGTTTATGTTGTATGTCAACTTGAAGGGGCTCAAGATGACATTTGGTCAAACATCATTTTGGATGCATCCTTTAGGGTGTCTCTGGATGATATTAACATATGAATTTTTTGAAATACTTTGAGAAGGAGAGGTGTTAGTTCTTCTCAGAATGTTTGGTAAAATTCACCTGTGAAGCCATCTGGTCCAGTGCTTTTGTTTGTTGGGAATTTTTTTGATTACTGCTTCAATTTCATTAGGTGTAATCTGTCTATTCAGATTCTCTGATTCTTCCTGAATTAGTTTTGGAAGATTGTATGTTGCTAGGAATTTATTCATGTCATCCAGATTGTCCAATTTGTTGGCATATAATTTTTCATAATATTTTCTTACAATACTTTATATTACTTTAGTTTCAGCTGTTCTTTCTCCTCTTTCATTTATGATTTTTAGTTCTCTCTTTTTTCCTTGATGAGTTTGTTTAGGGGTGTGTCAATCTTATTTATCTTTTCAAAGAACTAGCTCTTGGAATCATTGATCTTTTGAATTGTTTTTTTAGACTCTATTTCATTTTTTTCTGCTCTGATCTTTATTATTTCCTTCCTTCCACACACTTTGGGCTTTGTTTGTTCTTTTTCAAGTTCCTTTAAGTGTAATATTAGAGTGTTTATTTAAGTTTCTTCTTATTGCTTGAGATAGGCCTGTAATGCTATGAATTTTCCCCTTAGGATTGCTTTCCCAGTGTCCCACAGATTTTGGGTTGTTGTGTTCTTATTTTCACTTGTTTCAAGGAATCTATTTCATCCTTGATTTCATTGTTGACCCATTAATTGTTTAATAACATATTATTTAACTTCCATATCTTTATGTATTTTTTAGTTTTCTTCATGTGATTAATTTTTAGTTTCATAGCATTGTGGTGAAAGAAGATGCTTGATATGATTGCAATCTTTACATATTTATTGAGACTCTTTTTCTGTCCTGACATGTGGTCAAACGTAGAAAACATTCCATGTGCACTTGTATAGGATGTATATTCTGTAGCTTTGGAGTGAAATACTTTGTAGATTAAATTAAATCCATTAAATCTAGTGTGTCATTTAACGTGACTATTTCCTTGTTGATTTCCTGTCTGGAAGATTTATCCATTACTCTGTAGATATCAATTAATTCCATTTGATCTAGTGTGTCATTTAAAGCCACTGTCTCCTTGTTGATTTTCTGTCTAGAAGATCTATTCATTAGAGAAATATGTGCAGAAAAATGAAATTAGGCCACCTTCTTATGACACACACAAGAATAAATTCAAAACGGATTAAAGACTTAAATGTTAGACCTGAAACCATAAAAATATTTGAAGTAAACGTAGGCAGTAAAATGTCAGACATTGCTCATAGCAATATTTTGTCTGATATATCTCTTCAAGCAAGGGAAATAAATGAAAAAATAAACAAATGGGACTACATCAAACTAAAAAGTTTTTACACAGAAAAGGAAACCATCAACAAAATAAAAAGAAAACCCACTGAATGGGAGAACATATTTGTCAATACTTCAGATAAGAGGTTAATATACTGCCCTGGCTAATGTGGCTCAGTGGATTGGCTGCCAGTCTGTGGACTGAAGGGTTGCCAATTGGTTCCCTGTCAGGGCACATGCCTGGGTTGTGGGTCAGGTAGGGGCCACACAAGAGGCAACAACACATCGATGTTTCTCTCTCTCTCTTTCTCCCTCCCTCACCCTTTCTCTAAAAATAAATAAAAAAATATTTTTAAAAAGAGGTTAATATTCAAAATTGATAAAGAACTTATAAAACTCAACAGCAAAAAAATAAAGAGGACATAAAGATGGCCAATACACATATGAAAATATGTTCAATGTCACTAATCATCAGAGAAATGCAAATTAAAATGAGTGAGATGTCACCTCACACCTGTCAGAATGGCCCATCAATAAATCAACAAATGGCAAGTGCTGGAGAGGATGTGAAGAGAGGGGAGCCCTTTCACACTGTTGGTGTGAATAGAGACTGGTGTACCCACTGCAGAAAGCAGTATAGATATACCTCAAAAAATTAAAAATGGCCTCTTCTTATTTTACCACAATCTCCTCCACCTTTATATCCCACAATTTTATAAGAGTTAATTAACATTAGTCATTTTTCATTTCACATTTATTCTTGCATATGTCTAAGTGCATCTATGCTATAAAAACTACTGGACTCCCTGGTAGTTCCTCTTAAAAGTCCCATGCTGAACTTACTCAGGGAAACTCTCTTTGCTCCAGCACCACTGGGGTAGCAGTTTAAAAGGCACCAGTGGCATATGGGAAGAAACTGAAGTGTTTGGCAACAGGGAGAGAGCTGGTCGACAGCTCTCTCTCAGACAGAAAGGTGAGCAGAGGTGACTATATATTGTTTTAGCCTCCCTCCCACTCAGCCAAAGAACTGGCAGGTGAGAGCCATATCTAAGACACCATCAACCTGGCTTACACTGTTTTCCCTGCCCTGGTATTTACCTGAGGCTCCACCCCACCCAACTTATGAGCTGGCTCCCAGCACTGTATCTCTGGCTAAATGGTTTCAGGCCCTGCACTAGCAGTAGCCAGCTTTGCATCACAGTTTGGCTCCACCTAGGAAACTCCAAGCTCAACACAAGTAGCAGCCAACTGCAGGTTGCTTTGTATCTCATGTTTGGTGGCCCTGGGTAGAACACAGGTGGTTGTTGACACTGATCTGCACAACCCAGGAAAACCCAGAGTCTGCACAACCAAAGACAGTTACACACCATGTTGGAGTACCACCACCCTGTCCCTATAGAGCTGATCCTCCATGGAAGGCAGAGGTTGGAGGTCAGGGGTCACAGCCAGTTCTTGAAGGTGACTGGCCTGGGTAAATCCCTCCCATAGAACTGCCAACAGCAAACAGGAATCAAATACAAGAAGAAGTGTACTCAGCCTGCAAAGAGGGGACATCCCGAGAACCAAGTTTGGTGACAGAGAAGGCTGGGCTACTGGAGCCTACAGACCATGCTACCAAGACAGGGAGTAATAGCAGCTCTACCTAATACATAGAAACAAACACAGAGAGGCTTTCAAAATGAAGAGACAAAGAAACAATGAAAGAACAGATCAAAACTCCAGAAAAAAAAAAAACTAAACAGAATGGAAATGAGCAATCTTTCAGATGCAGAATTCAAAACACTGGTTATAAGGATGCTCAAGGAACTTCAACAGCATAAAAAAGAACCAGGCAGAAGTGAAAGATATACTAATGGAAATGAACACTATACAGAGAATCACTAGTAGAGTGGATGACGCTGAGAATCAAATCAATGATATGGAACATAAGGAAACAAAAAACAAGCAAGAAGAGCAGCAAGAAGAAAAAAGAATTAAAAAAAAAAACAAAAACTGAGGGTCATGTAAGAAGCCCCAGGGACAACTTCAAGAGAACCAACATTTGCATCAAAAGGAGGAGAAGAGAGAGAGCAAGAAATTGAAAATCTATTTGAAAAAAAAAATTATGAAAGAGAACTTTCCTGATTTGGTGAAGGAAATAAACATACAAGTCCAGGAAGCACAGAGAGTCCCAGACAAGATAAATGTAAACAGGTCGACACTAAGATGTATAACTAAAAGGCCAAAGGTTAAAGATAAAGAGAGAATCTTAAAAACAACAAGAGAAAAGCAGTTAGTTATCTATAGGGACATTCCTATAATGTTATCAGTCATTTTTTCAAAAGAAAATTTGCAGGCTGGAAGGAATTGGCAAGAAATATTCAAAATCATGAAAAGCAGGTACCTATAGCCAAGATTGCCCTACCCAGCAAAGCTATCATTTAGAATTGAAGGGCAGATAAAGGTATTCCCAGAGAAGAAAAAACTGAAGAAATTCACTATCACCAAAACATTATTATATGAAATGTTATAGGGACTTATTTAAGAAAAAGAAGATCAAAACTATGAACAATAAAATCACAACAAATATATACTATCAACAATTGAATCCAAAAAACAAACTAAACAAACAAGTACAGATACAAAATCATGCATATGGAGAGCATTTTGATGTTTGATGGGAGGGGTGTTTGGGGGAATGAGTGAAGAGGTGAGGAGATTAAGAAGTATAAATAGGTCATTACAGAATAGCCATGGGGATGTAAAGTACAGTATAGGAAATGGAGTAGCTAAAGAACTTATACACATGACCCATGGACATGAACAGTGGGGGGGGGATTGCCTGAGGGAAGTGGTGGGTGTACTGGGTGTGGTAGGAAAAGGAGAAAATTGGGACAACTGTAGCAGCACAATCAATAAAATAGAAAAGCAAATTAAACATTGAACTACTGTTTGACCCACCAATCCCACTTCTGGGAATATATTCTAAGAATCCTGAAATACCAATCAGAAAGAATATAAGCAGCCTTATGTTCATAGCAGTGTTGTTTATAATATCCAAGATACGGAAGCAAATCAAGTCCATCAGTTGATGAGTGTGTATAATATCTATGGGATATTTACACCATGGAATACTACTCAGCCATAAAAAGAAGAAAATTCTACCCTTTGCAACATCATGGATGAACCTAGAAAACATTATGCTAAGTGAAATTAAGCCAGTCAGAAAAAATACAAATGCCATATGATTTCACTCATATGTGGAATCTAATGAAAAAACTGAACTAATGTGCAACATATAGATAGACTCATAGACATAGAGTAGGTTGACAGCTCTGGACATGTGGAGGGATTGAGAAAAAGGGAAAAAGGACACAATGACATGGACAACAGTGTGCTGACTGCAAGGGGTAAGGGGATATAGGTGGGATATACAATAATGGAAAAATACAATGAAGAATATATGTAAAGCATGTTTAAAAAATAAAAGAAAATGTACAATTTTTCTGGCAAAGTTAAGAAAAACATTTGAATCAACAGACTGAGTAAGCAGATGGCCCTCCTTTAATGTTATGTGGGCCTCATTCAACCAGTTCATGACTTGAATCAGAAAAAGAGGCCAAATCCTCTTTTTTTGGTAGGTAAGAGGGAAATCCTCCACCTGGATCCTAATAATTTAATTAAAAATAAGTATATAAAGTACTTAAACAAGTACTGAGACAGTAAATTGTTCTTTAGCCTTTCAAAGTTTTTTAGGAAATGCCATTTGCTTAGGTGCTTTTCCATCCTGAGATTTCTGAGTTAGGCAAAACAAAGGCAAGCATCTTAAAGCTGTACTTCAGGGAAGCCCTAAGAAGACCAAAATAGACAAACACAATTCCTTGAAAAGGTGGCCCTCTGGGACCATGTATACACTCTGGGAACTTGGGCTGCCAACTTCAAGGCTTCTGGCATGCCAGAGAGGAAGGTGGGGCCTTCTAAATCTACATACTGCTGCCTTCCTTTAGTATCTTAAAAGTTTTTTAAGAAATTAGAGGAGGAGCTATGTTTTATTCAACAGCATTCCCAGTGTGTGAAGTTTCATGAGTATTGATAAATTGACCTTGTGTAATTTGTGTTTCAATAGGTTAATAAATCTAACTCCCATCTCCCAATGAATGACATCAGAAAATATCCCATAATTGATATCTGATCTGGAAATGGTTTACATTAAAAAATATGTACCATATTTTTCAGACCATAAGATGCACCTAGGTTTTAGAGGAGGAAAGTAGGAAAAAAATTTTTGAAGCAAAAAAATCTGGTAAAATATTTAATAACATAAATAACATTCAGACTATAGTTCAGCTACATTCGGACTATAAGACACACACCCATTTTCCTCCCAAATTTGGGGAAAAAAAGTGCATCTTATAGTCCAAAAAATACGGTATACCACAGATTGAATAAAATTGTAAAATGTGCCCTGGCTGGTGTAGCTAAGTGGATTGAGCACGGGCTGGGAACCAAAGGGTCCTGGTTCGATTCCCAGTCAGGGCACATGTCTGGGTTGCGGGCCAGGTCCCCAGTGAGGGCCATGTGAGAGGCAACTGTACACTGCTGTTTCGCTCCCTCTCTTTCTCCCTCCCTTCCCCTCTTTCTAAAAATAAATAATCTTAATTTTTAAAAAATCTTAAAAAAAATAAATAAAATTGTAAAATGTATAAACTTAATGTTAGTGTTATGCCTCAGAATTTTAAGCACCTCCAATTTGATGTAAAGTTATTACTTTATCATTATAATTTAGTTATAGTACTTTCCAGTTACAACTCATAGCTATAGTAAGTTTGTTGAAGTTTAAAAAAACACAAGAGTTATCCTACAGTGTCATTTTTTTATGAAGCATTTGCATGGTTGCTGTACATCTTTGACTATATTCCCAAGTGCTTAAAAATTGATTCTGACAGTTATTGTTTATATATTAGTTGACTTTGTTGCAGGGTGGATCTTGGAGCTCCCTATATCACCATTTTTGATGTCACTTCATTGTGATTTTTAGTACATATTTCCTTAATGATTAATGATGGTGAGAATCATGTCATTTGCTTGTTGGCCATTTGTGTATCTTCTTTGGAGAAATGTCTATTCAGAACTTTTGCCCAATTTACTTTTTTCATGTTATGCAGTTGTGTATTTCACTTACGAGGACTTATCAAATTTTTGATTTGTAGATACTTAATTGCAGTCTATATCTTGCATTTTTATGTTCTTTAGTGTCTGTTAAAGACAAATATTTTAAATTTTGATGAAGTAAAAATTGTTATTTTTATGTCCTATTTACAAAACATTTTCTAACTTTGTCTCTAAATTTTTCTTTATTATTTTTTTAAAAGTAAGAGTCTTATTTGTTAAAGTTTGAGATTTGTTACCATAAATAAGCAATTTTTATAGTAACATTCATTGTCTCTCCAAATAATAGACCTTCTTTAATTTCTCAGTGGTTCGTGTTTCATAATTTATGCATCATACAAATATTTTAATAATATATTGCTAAGTATTTCAATAGACTAGTATTTCAATAGTATTTTAATATTATTGTAAGTTTTATTTTTAAATTTTAAAATTCTATTTCTGATTATTCACTGATGGCATATAGAAATAAATTGATTTTGCATGTTAAGTCTCTATCCTTCTTCCTCGGAAAACTCAGTTGCTGGTTTAAATATTTTTGTTTTGCAGATTTTGTTTTGTATGAAGTTCTGCATATACTATTGTATCATCTAAACATAGTTTAATTTTTCTTTTCTAATTTTTTATGCATTTTTTCTTGTCTGTTTTGCAATGGTTAGGATCTCCAACACAATGTAGAATAAAAGTGGTGACAGCATTTCTGATGGCCAGTCCTTGTCTCAGCAGTCCATGGGACCAGGTAGGTGTGTAATCGAGATGCTCTTCAGCACCCCAGCTTGAACCAGAGTATCTCCCTGCCCCTTGCTCTCACTGAGCTCTTGCGTATGCATTGGGCTGACTGAGGATCAGAGGCAAGAATCAGACTGAGAAGAGCTGCCCACAGTGACCCTGGCCTGCTGACCCTAGGTAGGCAGCACAGAAGAGGCTGGAAGCAGAATGAATGCAGTTCTTCATCAGCTTATTTTTAGCCACATTATGTAAGTGGTTTCATCTCAACATCACAGCGGGAGGGAGGCCTCAGATTTAATTACAGGATGACAGCCTTTGCTTTTCAAGCAAGCTGTTCTGGCAAAGCAGGCACAATGATTTGTGAACTTCTGCTAAACAGAAGCGCCCCTTCTGAGGTGAGCACTCAGCAAAACATTGAGCTGTCTTCTCCTTCTTTCCTTTCTGACCAGCCAAACCAGGCTTCTTGGCTAAGCTTGGCTTAAGGATGTGGTGACTTGTCTCAGATAACAGGGGAATTTTGTTCTGGTCAACGGAGCTGCTTTTCTCACCCCTCCTTCCACCTGGCAGCCTCCTAAGAGAAGGATTCATCCAATCAGAACTCTTCCTTTTCCTCTTCCTGGATTAAAGCACTTGTAATCTGTAACCAGAAAGTTCCAAATGAGGAGAGCCTCGTGGCAAAGAGCCCTGTGGGTGAGGCCTGCTGGCCATCCACAGGCGGGCTTGCCATTGAGAATGTGGGCACAGAGATGAGGGGCAGTCATTACAAGGAGCTGACTACTTGGACACCAGTGGCATCAGCAGCCCTTGGGACTTGGGCAGGTTTCTTGGCCCTTCCACGCCCCACCTATAAGTGGAGGCAGGCAGGTACCTGCTGCAGCAGAGCATATGGAGGGGAGTCAAGGTGTAAACAAGGCAGGAAAAGCATCGAGAACTGTACCTGGCACGTGGCAATGAGCCCTCAGTGTTTCTGAGGCGACATCTCTACAGAACACCAAAATGCTGTGCAGAGAGACACACAAAGACCCATAGCCCTTAAGTGTTGGCTTCACATGTGGACTTCTTCCAGAGCGACAGGGTGGAAGGGGAGACGCTGACAAGCACACCTCTGCCACGTGAGCCCGGTCCCAGGGACAGTGTGAGCCACAGGGACCACATGTAACCTTGGTGTAAACAGAAGGGCACTTCCCTCTGTGGTCTTCCCCCAAAACCATCATCCCAGTAACCAGGAGAGAAACACTGGGCAAGTTCAAATGGAAGGGCAGTTTGCACAATCCCACCCAGCATGCCTCAGCACTGTCACAGTCACACAAAACAAAGAACTCTGAGACCGTCTCAGCCCAGAGGAGCCTGTGGTGACATGATGACTATATGTCACATGGGACCCTGGAGCAGAAAAGGGACAATAGGCAAAAACTAAGGAAACTGGAATCAGTGTAGACTTCAGTCAACTGTAATGGATCGGTATGGGCTCGTTGTTGTAACAAATGCACCACAATAACGACATTACTAATAGGAGAAACTGGATGTTGGGGTTGGGTAGGTTTGCAATTGTTATGTATTTAAAACTACCCTGAAACTTAACATTTATTAAAAGCAGGGCCCTAACGACTAGCAGGGGACTGGGTGGGGGGGGAGTGGTGACAGAGACACTTTTGTCTTGCTCTTTGTCTTAGGTAAAATGTGTTCAGTATTTAACAATTAAATGTGATACAAGCTTAATAAAATGTTCTTAATAAAGATCATTTATAGGTTTCCTTTGTCACTGAATAAATTAACTTCTATTCTTAGATTACTAAGAGGTTTTATTATAAATTTTAATAAGTTCAATGCTTTGAATCATTAGAAATATTATACATGTTTTTAGTGTGTTTATATATTGATTTACTTTGAATCTTTAAAACAAACCTGCATCCTGGGAATAAACCCAACCTGGTTATGATATATTATTTTTATATGTATTATTGAAGTCAAGTTACAAGTGTCTTGTTAAGAATTTGCACCCATGTTCATCATAACCTTATAGAATTGAAACAGAACACCGCCCCCCTCCCCAACATGGGTCTATTACTCTATGGTTCTTTTTGCCCACCACCAGTAAGAACTGTGGCTCTAACTTCCAGAGTTTGGTAAAAAGGAAAGAAACTATTTATTCAAAAGTTATACAGGTTTAAAATAATGGTGGAATTCTGCCATTAAATCTCACTCACTTTAGAAATGAAGATACACCCACAAACACACAGTCCTGTCCTCCCCCTTTGCTCAGTCAGGCCAGTCTTGGAGCATGCCAGTCAGAAGTGCTGCCCTTAAAAAAAGAAAGAAACAGAAGTCCACAGCTCACTTCTCCCGGTTCCTCCCAGCAATCGTGCTCAGTCAGGCAGGCCTCTTGAGGTTCCCAGCACCATCAGTTGTGTCGCTGTGATCTCCAGTTCTTAATCTAAAACCACATGGCACCTCCTTATGGCCGGCAAGCAAGTCTTTTTAGCCCTTTTTGACACGAAGGGCAGCCTGCTGTTTTATTTAAATCCCAGCCTGGATCTTCCTCTGTAACCGCATTTCCAAATCCTCCTGCAATCAACTACACCTGCTAGCACTCCCACAGTTTTTTCCTTTCTTGGCTGCCATAGTTAGTCTGGGAAGGCATGTCCCAGTGGAGTAGAGCAAATGGTCTCAAAGCATTTAACCAAGGTAGCTGCCTCCCAGCTAAGCTTGGGTGAAAGTCACGCCCTAACCCAGGCAAACTATTTAGCATTACTATAAGGCTAGCCTGCTGTTATTGAAATGCAAAGTGACTCTCAACTGCCTTGCTGGTGCTATTTCCAGCCCCCAAGCTAGGCTGGTGGGGGTTTTGGGGCTTCTCAGCATACACTCTGTTCTGAAACTCATTCCACACCCATTATATATTACCTCTTCTGTTTCCTGCTTGAGTTTACATAAAAAGAATATTAAGTATCTTACATGTTTAATGCATTATACAAGTCATATGCACTTGAACTTTCCTTTTTGAGAAGATTTTTACAGCAAATTTAAGTTTTAAATATGTGTGTGTATAGTCTGTTCAGAAGTTATCCAACCATGTAATATGAAAAATAGAGACATTTATTGAAGAAGATACAAGATACAAGAAACACTGTACATAGGACAATGATACCTCAATCCCCTTCAAAGTAGGCACCTTGGGACCTCACACAGTTCTCCCAATCACGTTCAGCTACCCTGTCATATTTTCCTGAATCTCATGAACGATCTGATATCTCTTCCCTTTCAAAGGTGATTTTAGTTTTGGGAAAAGCCGGAAGTTGCAGTACTCTAAATCTGGGCTATAGGGGTCTGAGTCACCTGGGTGATTTGATGTTTCACCAAAACTCTATATGAGATGTGATACATGAGCTAGCAGTGTCATGATAAAGCTGCCAATCATCAATTGAACATAGCTGCGGCCCTCCGAATCATCTGAATAGTTGCCATGGAGGAATGTTCAAGTTTAATGCAAAATTTGATGCAAATTTGTTGCTATTCATTCAGTCATTTTAAACTCAGTGAACACATAGTACACATGCCCACTCATCTGCTCACTCATGAGTGTCTATCTTGTTCACACATGCATATTCCAGTTCACTCTCACTGACTGCCAGGTTACATTGATGTCACAGAAACTATTCTCATTATATTAACAAAGACTGGAATTTTTCCAGACAGTGTTCATGTACATATATGAAATATAGCCATATATATACACACACTCACACGGTTATTTAAATTACCTGTTCTTTCTTTGTGAGTATTGGGGATTTTGATCTTATAGAAATTCTTTATTTCATCATGTTGGCTAATAATTGACACAAAATAACAATATATTTTAATTTTTTTAAGATTTGTAATATCTATATATTTTTTTTAAAGATTTTATTTTTTATTTTTATTATTTTTTTAAGATTTTATTTATTTATTTTTAGAGAGAGGGGAAGGGAGGGAGAAAGAGAAGGAGAGAAACAGCAACGCATGGCTGCCTCCCACATGGCCCTTACCGGGGACCTGGCCCGCAACCCAGGCATGTGCCCCCACTGGGTATCGAACCGGGACCTTTTAGTTCCCAGCCTGCACTCAATGCACTGAGCTATGCCAGCCAGGGCTTATTTTTTTTTTTTTTTTTAGAGAGAGGGGAAGGGAGGGAGACAGAGAGGGAGAGAAACAGCAATGTATGGTTGCTCCTCACATGGCCCTCACTGGGGACCTGGCCCACAACCCAGGCGTGTGCCCTGACTGGGAATCGAACTGGGACCCTTTGGTTCCAAGCCCGTGCTCAATCCACTGAGCTACACCAGCCAGGGCTGTAATATCTATATTGATAGCCACTTTCTTCTTTCTGATAGTGGAAATACATACCTTTACTCTTTTTTTCTCAGACTAATTTTCCCAGACTCTTCTTAGTAAAAGTTTCCCAATTTTGTTGACTTTCGGAAAGGATATGCTGCTGTTTTCATTGACTTTCCCTTAGTCCTATCATGGTTTTAATAAACTAATTTCTACTTTTGTTCTTATTTCTTTTTTTTCTTTTGATTGAATCTTTATTGTATATTTTCCAGTACCATTTATTATTTCTTTCAAAATTTTAAGCACATATTTCAAGTTTTCATTGTTTTTTAATAGAATCTTAGATCATTCATTTCAGATATTTCTTTTGTTTAAATATATATGTTTGATTCTGTAAGTGTTCCTCTAAAAACTTTAGGCTATATCCCCCAAATTTTTAGATGCTTATTTTCTTTAGTTCAAAATATTTGTAATTTCTCTCCATTTCTCCTTTGGCCCATGAGCTTTGCAGAAATATGATTAACTTACAAGTATACAGATATTTCCAGAACCCAGTTATTAATTTATAAATTATTTCCTATGGATAGAGGATGTATATCACATGATTTTAATCCTTGCAAATCTATTGAGGCATGTTTTAAGACTTCAACTATGGTATATCTTGGAAGATGTTGCATTAGAATTGGAAAATAATACTTTGTTTTTACTTTTTGGTGACAATTCTATAGGTCATATAGTTCAAAAGTTGCTAGTATTTCTCAAGTCTATTAGATAAATATTGATTTTTATTTATATTTTAACAATTAATGAGGGAGAGATTCTGCAGTCTTCAACGATTTCTTTAGATTTACTTTTCCAGTTTTATTATTCTTTGCATTATGAACATTGAAACACTGTTTTTAAATACATAGATATTTAACATTTTTATGTATTTTCAAAGAATTGACCTACTTATCATGGGATAAGTAAAGTCCTTATCACTTGCAAAATTATTTGCTCTGAAACCTCTGTCATCTGATTTTAATATATGTATTCTGACTTTTGTTTGAGTAGTGTTAGTATAATATGTCTTTTATTTGTTCCAGAATATTTTTAATTCAGATATTCTATTTCATCTTTATAAATCCCATTTAGTTTTTAAAATATTTTTTTTACTTTATTGTTGTTCAATTACAGTTTTCTGAATACTCTCCCCTCCCCTCCCCCTCCATCCCACCTCTCTTCCCTGCCTCCCTCCCCACCCTTGGTTCTGTCCATGTGTCCTCTATAGTGGTTCCTGAAAACCCTTCTCCCCATTGTCCCCTCCCCCCTCCCCTTTGGCTATTGTTAGATTGTTCTTAATTTCAATGTCTCTAGTTAAGTTTTGCTTGCTTTTTGATTTTGTTGATTATGTTCTGGTTAAAGGTGAGATCATATGGTATTTGTCCCTCACCACC
>PVJI01009934.1:0-62857 GCA_004026765.1 Micronycteris hirsuta | reverse complement strand
AAAAAAAGGAATAAACATTGACAATGAAACATAATGGAGTCCAGTAATAAACCCATGTATGTATTCCTGGTCACTTGATTTTCAATAAAGTTACCAATGTAATTCAAGAGAAGGCATAATCTTTTAAACAAATAGTGCTAGAACATTTGGATATCTATATGAAACAAAATAACTTAGACCTTTACCCTTCATCATTAAAAATAAATTAATCCCAAAATGATCACAGACCTAAATGTGGAAACTCAAACCATAACTTCTAGAAAAAGCATAAGAGAAAGTCTTTATAACTTTGGCTTGGCCAAAAGATTTCTTACATATGATACCAAAAGCACTAACTATTAAAGGGGAAAAAAGATAAAATTTAACAAAATTATGATCTTTTTACTATTTAAAATACTTCATTATGAAAACAAAAAGATAAGTGATAGATTGGCAGAAAATATTTGCAAATAATATACTTGATTAAAAAAACTTGCATCCAGAATATAGTTATTCAAAAGAAGGTGGCCTGGGGACTCCTGGAGCTCCCTGGGAACTAATTGCTCAGCATTTCCATCAGTTATGTGAACTTCTGCAAATATTCATAATAAATTCTCTGTTTGTGTAAGCAAGTCAGATTTAGTGAGCTAACAATAGGCATTATTAAAATAAACTAGCAATCCTTTTGATAGAAATATGAACAAAAATAGATGATGAAATTGTCTGTAGTAAGTTATGCTTTTGTTAATAGTTCAAGGTTCATGTGCCCTACACCTCAAAGGCCAATATTCAAAATGTCAGTTTGGACTAAGGCAAGGTTTATTGTTCAAGGAGGTGTCAGCTCGAGAAGATGGAGAGTGCCTTGTAGCTTTAAGAGAGCTACAGATCCATCTGAGAGAGCACAGAATTCAGGCATTTTTTTATGGCAAGGGAAGGGAGGAGGGGCAGGCCAAATGTGGGCAAAGGACCTAGACAGCTAGGCAACGGACAGGGACTCAAGGAAGAGTGAGAAATCTCTGAATCCCTTTGTTCCTGGTGGGTCTCTTGACCCGTGCTGATCTGAGTCCAGAGGCTTCTGTAAATCTTTGATACACGGTCATTACTTTGTACATATTTCCCCTCCTCTTCTGGAAAGGCGCCTTCTGACAAGGGGCTGTTCTTGCAAAAAATCTCAAGTCTCAAACAGAACTTCTCTAGTTAATTAGCATTATCTAGAGCAGGAGCTATTAGCCTGAAGGCCATAGAAGGAATCCAGGCCAGATTTAAGATAGAGTCAGAGACAGCATTTGCAACTGTTACATTTTGAATTTTTGTTATCTACCACATTTGTGTTTGTTGTTTGAGTATAGGTGAGAATGTGTATCTCTGTGAGAATGCATATTTATCACAGGCCAAGAGTGTGGATTTGAAGATAGGAAAGGGTGACAGTGAGGCTATCAGCTTTATATACTCTACGGACTAGAAGCCTAGACATGTGGCTTAGAAAGTTTGAATAATATGATTTACAGAGTTGTGGAAGCAGAATAATATAAATCCCTTCTTTGAAGAAAGAAAGTTAGTTATGTTAGCTTTGCTTTAAACAGGGAATCAGCTTTAATGAAAGAGGGATTGTGAAGCAAATGAGACCAAAAGGACTCTCTGTTGATTCAAGTTCTGTGTTGTTAATGGCTTCTCTTTGATGACAAAGAGAACTATGCCAATAAAATCTGTAAACCCAAGGACCTGAACAAAAAACTTGCATTCTCACAGATCAGATTGAGACAACCTTTCAAGCCAGACTGAAACTTGGTTCTGCTCCACAGTAATTGGCAGACTGCTGGAATGTGTTTCGATTCATTGTCAAAAAGCACAGCCTCTTCTGCTCTGGACTGTTCTATTAGCCAACGAGAGTCACCCTTTGAGTTGTCAGTGTCAGGGACCACTGTGGGAGGAGAGAAAGCAAGGCCAGCACAGAAGAGAATTGATGGCTCAGAAATCGTACTTAGCTTTCTTCAGATGTAATCAAATTTAAAGTAATAATTTAAGCTAAATTCTTGGTTTCACCACCCGTACAAATTTAGAATAGTTTTAAAAAAAATCCTTTATTTCACTTGTTTCACTTTTGCTCAAGATGAAAAACATAACAGGAAAAAAAGTGCTTCAAACCATTTCTTAATCTAAAAGTCATTTGGAACTTTGTTTTTGCTTCTATAATTTACATTCTCTCAAGCAAAGCTCAGAGATTCATGATAGGCCAGTATTTAATATGTTAATAAAATTACTAATATACTTTCCATGTAAGATTAAATTATGAAGTTCATTTTTATTCTGTGATAACTGTTGGGATTTCATGAATAATAGATGTGCAATTGGAAATGCAAGGACCAGAGGAATTCCGGAGTTGGAATATTAACTTCAATTTCTACCACGGTCATTAGTTGTCTGCCTAGTGTTTGAAAATGTATAGCATATTATAATTTAAGGATATTTAAAAACATATCCAGATCATTTGTGTAGGGCTTTATAAATGTCAGTATCAGTAACTTCCAATGACTCTCTTTTCTAGACTGGCATACTTCAATTATAAAAACAAGAGAAGCTGCAATATATAGCTTCTTTCCTTACAAGTAGAGGGGAGAATGATAATTCTGATATGCTTTATGATAAGGTGGCACACTTACTTGAGCCCCAACATTGACCTTAAGCCAAGGGATTCACTTCTATGAAGTGTCAAATCGCTGGCTCCTAGTCAAATTATCAAATGCTCCCCATGCAATCAGCTGTCATCTTCAGTAACAAGTAGAAGATCATGCCCTGCTTTCATTTTATTCCTGTTGAAAACTCGAGAGTCTGGCTAAGACTCAAGGACATGACAGGGAGTGTGGCTTACATAAAATAAAGAGATAGAATTCCTGCTTTGTTTCTCCCTTCCCTCGCCCCAGCCCATCCTCTAGTACATCCTTATTCTTCCCCCATGCCAACGCAGTTCAGTAGAAGGATGTCTCACCTAGTGTCCTATCTTACTCCATTCAGCCACATTATTATCCTGGTATTGACAATTGGGTCATCTAGAGATTTCATCTCCTTAGAGGGAGGCTACACAGGCAGCATTTCTCTTGAGAATTCTAATTAACCCATTATCTTGAACTATCTCTCGATGTGGTTATTGAGCGTGATCATAGATGTTGAACAGTTCTCTCTGTACTTGGTATAGTTCCTACCTATTATTTTTAAGGAAAGGTTACTCTCAATTCCCCACATCTATTTCTTCTTAAACAAATGGAGTAATACATCATTGTAATTTATGGACGGATGTGTTTAACACACAAAACCAGACACTCAAATAGAGCCAAAGAGAAATAAAACCCACATTTCATAATTAGATACCCACTCATATATCTTAACCATGATCACCATTATTAGTTTTTCCTTTGTAAAGAGGAAAAAATAATAACTTCACACATATGAAGTTATCTTCACTGAATATTGAAGATAAATAAATAAATAGATATGTAAATAAATAAATAAGGAGAGGGGTAGGCACTGGTGTTTGATTGACGGCTTTAATGTAGTACCTCCCCGATGCATGTAATGAACTAAATAACTTGTCACGGTCCCTTTCACCTTTATAATGACAAAGCCGATGTTGTTACTTCATGATTTTAAACAAGGAAGAAAGCGAAACCCCAGCATTGCTTCAAAGAAGGGTTTAGTCTAATTTTCTTAGACTCGGTTACTTTAATCTTTTTTGGTAGCCTGAGGTTTCACAAAAGGAAACAGCAAGTGGATAATTTCCTATGTGTTATTAAAAGACACTTGAGAAGCTGATAACGTGAAACAGGTCAAGAGACAACAGGAGGACAGACAGCAAATGGAAAAGCCGTGTACGAAAGAAAAGAGGGCAAGACCTCACATGCTGATATCAGTAGTTTCAATAACGATTACAGTTCCTTAACAGGGGCCTCCGAGGTCCTTCTGAGTTCAGTACAGGGCAATTTATCCTGATGAACAAGAAAGAGCAAAGCATAACAATGGCTGTTCTTCAATCATTATGGAGAGAAAACCTCCTTTTCCTTATTTGATAGAATTTATATATGTTATTTCACTTAACAACTTGAGAACTTTAGTTATCTATATTATTTTCCTCTTTTGGCACCTGACAGTCTCTCCTCATAATTTCCTTGCTCTAATTCTTCTTAAACTCCCCATCTTTCCTTATTTGTGTTGACTTCATTTTTGGAATGAAATGAGATTTGTCTGAAGGAACTTTAAGTTGGTGCTTAACTTCTGTGGGAGTTTGACACTGAGTTTAACATTTAGGTACATTTAGAAGAACCTCTGGATGTCATTACGGGGGGAAGACTTTATTTGTCCAATATTTCCTCCTATCCCAACCCATTACTCCCTGATTTGATTGCTTGCGGTGGAAATTGTTTCCTTTGATATTAAAGTGCAGACAGCCCTGAGAAGTATAGTCACTCACACTTTATTGTGAATGAGGTCCAGGGGTTGGGCTTTGATAAGAGGGTAGGGATTAAGAACAAGAGAGCTCTGGCAACTCGTGCAACTGTAATTGCCACAGTGATGGTGGAAAGACTACTGGATGCATAGTCGGGTCTGCTACTCACTAGCTCTGTAAACTTGGAGTCACTTCATTCTCATTAACCTCATCTATTGCATATGAAATATGAATAGCTGGTTTACCAATAGAGTTATTTGAAGGCTCAGATAAGAGTATATGTGTAACCAAAGATCTACACACTGTGAAGAGCTATGCAAAGGAAGGATATTAAAAGACATGACCAAGAGGAAAAGAAATGCAGCCCAGGAAATGTTTATCCTTGTCACAACTAAGGTAGATCCTAGTACAACTTTATAATCACACTAAGCATTCTGACAATTAGGATGACCAAAATTTTAAAATGTTAATCTCATCTGCCCTGGCCGGTATGGCTCAGTCAGTCGGGCTACTGAGAAGTTTGGAAAACTGAAAAGTTTTATTCCCAGTCAAGGCACATGCTTGGATTGTGGGTTTGGTCCCCAGTCAAGGGTGAATACAAGAGGCAACTGATCAATATTTCTCTCTCACATCAATGATTCTTTCCCTCTCCTTCTCATCCCCTTCCTCTCTCTCCAGAATTAATAAAAGAAAAGTAAATTAATGTTAATCCCATCAAAAACACCCTCTGAGTTGACACACAAAATTAATCATCACATGTCATTATACTCATGATCTCTAGGAATACATAGTGGCTAAGCTGGGATCTGCCTATGCCCCATTAGTGCAAGCTTTCTCATTTTAGGAAGAAGAATGCATTGCAGATTAAAATGATATGAATTTGAGTCCCAGGGATCCTTAGTAGCTATGTCATGTGGAAAGACCTTTAACTTCAGTTATCATAAAGCAACTTGGGCCAATTTGCCTGTCCCTCTACCTCCCCAGAAGACATTTGATAATGTCTGAAAATATTTTGGACCGTCACAACCAGGATGGGGATAGGAAGAGTTGCTACCTGCATGTGATGATGGATAGAGGTCAGGGATGCTGCTCCGCATTGCACAACTCACGGGATAGTCTTTCAACAGCAAGGAGTCATCTGGCTCCAAATGGCCATTGTGCTGAGGCTGTGAAACCTCTCACCAGAGGCAAGGGGACCAAGCTAGGCTCTGGTAAAGTTGGAGCAGACCGCAAGATGAAAAGATTAGAAGGCATGATAACCAATAAAATGGTGCTCCAATTTCATAAGCATATGTGTGAAAACAGACCTTGTGTTATTTGCCAATTTCTAAATAGAATATTGGGAAGGTGATAAATTGAAAAAAGAATTACTGGAGGCTAAACTATAGTTGGAGAAAAGAGACCAGAGCTCAGGTTAGGGAGAGCATAAGCAAATACATTAGGTTTTTATTAAATTTCTTCCTCATGTTGTTGGCCCACAGAATGCCACAGGTTTGCAGCCTTGGGGTAGTATGGTGACAGTAACATCACTGTAAACAAGTGTTGTGGGTCAAAAGGGGGCGGGGTTGAACTGTGGTTAAAAAATATTAGAGAATATTTTGTAGGCAAACGTAAAGGGATAACTATAGTATAATTTACCAAATGCCTTAAAGTAATAGATTACTATTTTGTTAGTTCATAATTTATTCTGACAGTCTAACCATATGCACAGTCTCCTGAACATGATTTAAATGTTAAATCCTAATTATGAAACTCTAATTCAAAACAATTTTAAGCAACCCTATTGAGAATTAATGTGAATGCAAATCATGAAGTCACTCTCATTAGGGAAATGCACATTAATTTTAATTTTGGACCAGGTGTAAGCCTCTCTGAACTAATATTAACTCAGCCTAAATTAAAAATAAAAATGGTCATAACTTTAAAAAGATTATATTTGCCAACTTAAATTATCCAGGAATATGTAACAGCTACCTGATTTCTCTACAAACAACTTAACATGCTTTAAAAATATATAGGTTATTAGGGGCCTTCTAAACTTTTAGGACCAATTTTGTTGGCTGAGCTCTTGTCTTGTTTCAACAGGCTTTCTTTGTACATATTGAATTATTGGAGTCAACTAACTGGGTCAATGTGCTGTGAGGGTCACCAGACATGCCCTTTGTTTAAATTAATCGGTCTCTGAAAAAGAAGAAGGACAATTCAATTCTCTCTACTGAATCAAAGAGAAAAATGAATACTTCAAAGCAAGTGTGAAATTTTTTTCCAGTTGACATGCACAGTGAATGTAGCTAATAATAACCTCTTGAATTTTCTGTCAAGCAGATCGATATATCTCTTTATCCACTATAGTCAATATTGTAACATTGTAATATTGAAGGCTGGATCATTCATTCATTATTCATCCCCTTACCATTTATTGAAATCTTACATTGGTGCTCAGTCACCGCACTTTGAATAAGGATAAAGAGATAACTAAGAACCTGCTCCCTAATCTAGTGGGAGAGACTGAAATTACCCAGTACAATAGGGCGCTGGATTTTATGAGATCGATGTTCATGGAGGAGAGCTGAAGGAGATGAACATGGGGCAAGGAGAGTATGCCTAGAAACCCCTGGGGACACTGGGAGTTATTTTGAGAGATGATGTTGCTTACGAAGGGTGGCAGCATGGTGGTAATGAGAAGTGGTATTATTTGGATATGTTTTAAAGGTAAAGCTAACAGAATTTGTGGGGTGGAATCCAAAAAGAACAGTTATGAATAACTTCAAAGATTTTAGCCAAGAACAACTAGATTGGAATTGCGATTTACTGAGATTGAGAAGACTGGAAAAAGAGCAGGTTTGGGGAGGAAGTGTACTTGATTTGGGACATGGTAAATGTGACAAGACAAACAGATATCCTAGCGGAGATTGAAATATGTACTTGGGATGCATAGGCTTGGAGTTCAGAGGCATAGTTTGCATTGGGAATTTAAATTTGAGAATCTCAAGCTTATAGGCAGTATTTAAAGCCATAATGCTGGGATAATAACCTAATGAGCAAATACAGGCAGCAAAGAGAAGAGATGAGCTTCAACAAAACAATATGTAGAGTCAAGAAAGAGAAAGAGGAACCAACAAAGACCAAGAAGGAGGGCCCATTAGGGTAAGAAGAGAATCTCCAAAGGATGTGTTATCCAAGGCTCTGAATGAAGACAGTTCCATGAGATGGGAGTAACAGACTGCGTCAAAGGCTTCTGATAGGCTCAGTGATATGAAGACTGAGAATTAGCCACTAGGCTTGGCAATGTGGATGCCTCTGGAACCTTGAGAAGAGCAGCTTTGGTTGGAGGGTTGCTATAATGAGTGCATTAAAAAATTGTGGTACATTTACACAATGGAATACTATGCAGCAGAAAGAAAGAAGGAGCTCCCACCCTTCATGACAGCATGGATGGAACTGGAGAGCATTATGCTAAGTGAAATAAGCCAGGTGGTGAAAGACAAATGCCACATGATCTCACCTATAAGTGGAACTTAACTTAATAAACAAATGAGCAAAATAAAACCAGAGACATGGAAATAAAGAACAAACTGATGGTGATCAGAGGGGATGAGGGGATTACAGGGGAAAGAAGGGATAGAGGCAAGTCAAAGAACACAAATAGAAGGCTCATGGTCATGGACAATGGGTGGGGATTGACTGGGATTGGAGGAGGCAATGGGGGTGGGGTAAGGGAGAGCCACAGGGAAAAAGGTGGGACAACTGTAACAACAACAATAAAAAAAAAACAACCTGATTAAAGTGGGTTCAGGACAGAATGGGGGTGAGGAAATGGAGAAAGCACATGTCATCAACTCTTTGAAGGCGTTTTCCTGGAAAAGGAGCAAAGAAATGGAGCAGTAGCTAGGAGGCTGGAAGGCTGGAGAAGAATGTGGATTACGTTTAGTCATTCAGCAGAGAATGGAAACATTTCTGCATCTGCATGCTGGTGGGAATACTGGAGCAGAGAGAAAGAAAGAAAAAAATGCTGCAGAAGCAGGAGGGGCCATTCTAGAGAGGAGTGCTTGAGAAGGTGGGCTTCAATGCCAGATGGAGAAACTGGCCTTCACCAGGAGCCCAAATGGCTCACTGGCTGGAACGTGAGCAAAAGCAGAGGTGACGTGTGTGTAGGATGGCTGGCAGCTTAGGTGCTGGGGATGTGTGTCGGTATATTCAAGCACAAGCATGCATAGCAGAATGCTTTTCTTCTGCTTTGGTTAATTGTAATTATATATTTTTCTGAAAACCTAGAATGTTCTCCTTCCTGGCTGCATTTTAGAATCTCATGCAGAGCTTTTTAAAAAATACTGATTTCAGGGGCCTACTCCTAGAGTTAATGGGTCTGGATACTAACATAAAAAAAAATCCAAGTTTTTGAGAACCATCGGACTAGATGGAGTAATATATTTTTTTAAAGATTTCATCTATTTATCTTTTAGAGAGAGGGGAAGGGAGAAAGAGAGGGAGAGAAACATTGCTGTGTAAGAGGACTATCTATCGGTTGCCTCTTGTGTGCCCCCAGCTGGGGACCTGGGCTGCAAACCGGGCATGTGCCCTGACTGGGGATTAAACCAGTAACCTCTCCGTTTGCAGGATGACATCCAACACTCTGAGCTACACCAGTCAGGGCTAGATGGTGTAACATTTTATGCAGAGTGAGTGACTGGAAAATGGTGTTCCGTGTGATGGTGGCATCAGCTCTGTAAGAGACAGGACGCTAATATTTCATTCCAGAAGATAAGATGATGCAGGTTGAGTTCTCACGGCAGCCGCGCTGAGACTGAGGCTCCATGTGCAGAATGTTTACTGTGGATGGGAAGTAAAGGATGTGAGACTGAGCTGAGGGGGAAGTGCAGCTGCAAAGCAGCCCATGCTGACCTCTGCAGACCCCATGGAGAGATCTGGAAGTAAAATGCACTGTTAGCATTGTCCTGCATTGGACTGGAATGACTTGGGCCAGTGAAGATCCATGGATGTAGGTCTCCCTGGGAAGGGTGTGATGTTGGACAAGGCTGCTCTCTGCAGCTTAGACCGACCGTGAAGGAGCTGACAGGTGAAAACTGTCTGCTGACACCACATCCAGCAGCTGGAACCAAAACTTACCCTTGAGAGGGACTCCTGGGGGAGCGTCACACTGTCCACTGCATACGTTAGTGTCAAAGATCGAGGTACCTGGTTCTGGTCTATGAGACAGGCTGCCTGGAAAACATGAACTTCATCCTCGAGCCCAGGAGGTTCACCCAGAGTCTTCATCTCCTTGAGAAACATGTTTACCAGTTTATGAATCAGTACTTATTTTTCTTAAATTTCTGCCACATACACAAACATAGCTGGTTTACAAATCTGATCAATGTCTTTGACACCTGCAGTGAAAGAAATATTAGCTTATAAATGTGTGGTAACTGGCTGTGCTTAGCTCCACATTTCTGTGGTGTATTCTCTGACAACAAATAAGTTCAGAAGTTGCGGGGAAGCTTTAGGTGAGTTTTTCTTACTGTCAATCAATTTGCATTTTAAATGTCTAAATTAAAATCATAAAGACAACCAGGAAGATGGATCAGTGGACAGAAACTGGACGTTTGAGATGGTGACAACAATGTTCACGGTAGTGAGGAGAGTGTAGCACAACTGACGTCGAGGAGGCGGGTTTGCAGACCCATTGCAGCGACGGAGATGAGAGCACCCCTTCCTCCACAGCTGGGAAAATGCATAAAAATACTAAACGGAAAGAGATATTGAGAGAGAGAGAGATACTTCGGTGTTAAATTTGGAGCTTGTCATTGCGGAGTTGCAAATGAGTTCAGAGCACAGTGTCTCTTGCAGCCATTATGGTTGCATTGTTATTTTTTTAAATGTAAACATTATGAAGGAAAAATCACAAGAAATCTTACAGCTAAATGGAGACATTATCGCTAGAAGCAGTGTAATGAGGAGCATAATCCCTAAGCAAATGGAGGCTTGCTTGATAGCCCCTTCAAGGTAAGATAAATTAAGAGGCCCCTGCCTCACTGCTGTGAAGCTGTGAAAGCTGACTTCATCTTAGAAAAAGGAGGAGGAAGAAGGGAGAAAAGCCCTCACAGAAGGGCATACTTTGAATTGACCGAATATTTTCTTAAAGGAGACTTTTAAGCAAGACCATGTAAATTAGCTTTGAATGGCAAATTTAAGTGACTCTTTCCCTCCCTTTATCAGTAGGATGGGGTTTTCTGGGTGGTTGAATTCAATTACAGAAATTAAGAACACTAACTTGTTTTACCCTTTGTGTTTAATATTAACTTTCATGTTACAAATGTTATTTATTTTATTGAAAAATAGTAACTCTCAAAGTGAGTTTAAATATTTAGCATATACTTTTATGTGCAGAAAATTATAATATTTATGATAAAATAAAGAATAACATTCACCATATTTATACACTGGACAAGTGATTTAACAAGTTTTTCCCTTGAAAATACAAGATATTTTGTCATTGACCAGATGACACCAGAGATTTGACTTCTCCGCAAACTAGCACAGTTGCAAAAATATTATAGTATTTTTACACCTAAAATTATTTTTCACCCATCATCACATTTGGCAACATTCCTGCCATGATTATTCTGACACAGCTCAAAAAGTAATAAAAAAAAAACTGTTGCCATTTGTACCCATATTCTTCTGTGAATCTCAGTTCTCCAAATATTGTGACACTCACGCCCAGAACAGAAATGGATGGGGTGTCAAGTCTGATATCTGCGGCAGCAGCAAAAGCAGCCCAAGTCTTTCATTCAGCTGGATTCTCTCAAATTGTTAGTAGTTAATTTCATGAGAGATTTAATTAATGCAATAGCTTCTCACTCATTATCAGCAGAGGCAGGAAATTTGTTTATATCATGTAGAGGATGGCAAAATTCTCACATATTTAAAGATAAAAAAGACACTCCAAATTAATTTCCAACTTGTCTGGTTTTAATTTAACTCCCCAGATTTCTTAGGAATAGCTCTCCAGCCTCTAGTAGTAGTATTTTGGTAGGGAAGTTTGAGAAAGATTAATATGGGCAAATGGGAAGCAGAAGAACTTTACAGACTTTATTTTTTAGAGCAGTTTTAAGTTCACAACAAAACTGAACAGAAAGTGCAGAGAGTCCCATAGATCCCCCGCCCCCGCCCCCAACATGCCTACCTTCCCTTGTTGTCGACATCCGTCACCAGAGTGGTACATTTGTTACAATTGATGAACCTGTATCACATACACATCATTATCACCAACGTCCACATTTTCCACTGGAGTTTGGTGTTACACATTCTATGGGTTTGGAGCAACTTGTAGGCTTTTTAGTAGGGGAACAGAGTTGTTTTTAAAACTGTGTCACAAAATATGGTAACCACTAGTCACATATGGCTATCTACATTAAAACGAGCTCAAATTAAATATCAATAAAATTAAAAATTAAGGTACTCAGTTTCTATAGCCACATTTTATATGCTTAAATAGCTTAACGCTACACATGGCTGCGGAGCTGTTAGGCTGCACGGAGAAGGCACATTTCCCTTCCGCGGGGCCCTCCACTGGAGAGTGCTGGGAGAGAGGGTGGATTGCAAAGAAGGAACACCGGTGGTAGGAAAACAATGACTGATTTATTAATGTAGTAACATGTTGACTAAAAAATGAGGCAAAAATTTATATTCCATAATGCTTTTTTATACAACTCCTTCAGTATTTCTTTTTCTTTTTAACAATCACAGTTTGTTAGGAAGAAAAACGAAGACTATAATTTACTAAAATGAATTGTGGTTTAAACTGAAGAAGGTATTTTGTTGCAATCACAGGATTTCAGTTAAAAATGACCCTCAAGGTCTTCCTGTTTCTAACATTGCCTTTGACTGAATTCGCCTTGATTGGCCATTCGGTTTCTGTTTGAATACCTCCAGGAGCTGAGAGCACATCGCTCCTGAGACAGCATTTCACCTTGGTAGAGTATCCAGGTGGGCTCTGTTTCCAACGGACTGATACAGACAGCATCAGGAAAGCTGGGGCAGGTGGTTATGAGTGCCGATTGCCAGTGGGGAGGAGCTGAGCCAGAGGCGCTGAAGGATGCCTGTGATTTGGTCCAAGCTCCACTCTGAGAATGCAGGCAGTCTCTTTGCCTGTTTTCATGCTCACCTTTAAACAGCAAAAGAAATGACCATCTATAAAGAATCACAAGATAAAATTATATGGGTTAATGTGCTTTGAAAAATTTAAAGTGCTGTACATGCAGAATTTTTTATTACAAATCCCTGGGGAATTGTGGCGACATAATGAAGTCCAGAAAAGCTGATATTATGGTGCTCAAAACTCTTAGGGAGATAAAGTTATTTCAGCAGGTGTAGCTTACAGAAGAAACTTGTTAAAGAATAAAACATATAAAGTTATATAAGGTAATCGGGACATGGAGAAATAAAGATGAATATATTCCTGGTCCAGCGGCTCAGAAGAAGACATCCTCTTAACATGCTTTTTATTATTGGCTCAGGTAAGAACTTGAAAACTCAGGTCTCTAAAGCAACACAAAAACCTCAAGACAGGTAGACTTGGAGAATTAAAACACTGCTATCAAAGAAAATCCTAAAGTTTTTCTTAAATAGATGAATCCCCAAACCCTATGTTGATTTTTTAAAATTAGTCTTCTCTTTATTCATTTCAACAGGATTTTTCTGCACCTGGAAATAACACGTAAGTGCAAGGCGCACACGACGTTAAGTGCGTTACCGGTTTCGCAGAGTTCTTCTGAGAACAATTTACTTTCTCCTCTCCCAAGGACCTTCCAGCCACCGGTTGAGCACTTCCCCTCCCCCTGCGTAAGTCTGCCCCTCTCTGATTGACCTACTGCCGGCCTTCCCTTTTGCCTGACCTCCACCGTTTTCCCCAAGAACAGGGAATCTTGGCGTGAAGCATTGCTTAGACATCACTCTTCTTTCAGTTTCTAAGACTGAAGAATGTCTCGGTGATTTTTTAAAAACTTGAGATATAATCGACCTATATCACTGTATTAATTTTAGATGTACTAATTTATTCAGAATGACGGTACAGAAGTAGAATAGGAATAAAAAATTTCCAGATATTCTCCAAGAAAAGTATGTCATTTTAATATCTGGTCAGTTTCCATAAAGGGACAAGGCCAAAAAGATCATTTTCCAAAGGTAAAGACAATGACTACACTGACACAATTTGGATTTTAATCAAATAAAAATTGGCTGAGGTCCTTGACTATGTCCCGACAGAGGAAAATTTAGACACAAAGTCTGCAAGTCCTGAACTTTGCTCTCTTTCTGTTGAGACGGAGGGAACAGAGGGATGAGCCGTGCCGGTTTTCAAATGGACACTGACAAAAACTCGTGTGTGAAATAAATGTATATTGTTAGAATTTATGCAGTTTTCTTTAGTAACCAAGTCTGTCCTCATTTATGAAACAACTGTACCATGTATAGCCTCACTTGGGTGCATGGGAGATCAAAACGTCGTAGAATAAAAGGCAATGCCTATTAAATGCTTAAAATCTTTCTCTTACAAAAATGGGGCTGGTCTTTTAAAATGCCTTAGAAAGACAACTAACTGCCCCTGCTCCTCACCTGACAGGTGACTGTCTACTCTCGGGCAGCCACTTCTGCTGGCCCCAGATTCTCATCGATTTAATTCAGGGACTTGTCCAGGTGAGGAACAGTGAAGGAGGTGTGACATACCATTATGGCTTTATTTCTATTTTATAGCGATAATTGGCACTTATTTACATATTTTATCACGTTTAGTTTTCACAAAATTCTGTCAGAAGATATTATCGTCACACCATTCTGCAGACCTGACTCTGTGAGAGTTAATAACATATTCAATGTCACAGAACTTGCAGGAGACAAAGCCAGAATTTGATCCCACACCCACGACACTGTGGACCATGAGTGGTGCACAGTGCCAAGTGACCTCTGTGGCAAAACCCATCATTAATGTAAGTTCTTCAACCAGGGGTATGGACGTTACATTACCACTCCAGAAATGTAAATTCCTCTCCAGTTAGATAGCAGGGGACAAGAGTTGGTGGGAGCAGACTCAAACGTCTATGGTTCAGTGGTTGGCTGTGCTGACAATGTGATGGTCTCTGCCAAGTTTATGCAAAAACCATCTGATCATTCAACTTTGTACGATATTCCACAGGGACGTGTAGCATAGGGAATATAGTCAATAATATTGTAATAACTATATAGTCCCAGGTGGGTACTAGAATTATCAGGGGAATACCTCGTCAATTATATCATGTCTAACTACTATGCTATACACCTGAAACAAATATATATAAAATAACTTTGTGTGACATTCAATTCACTTTTATTTTAAAAAGTTTTACTTTGAGATAAGTATAGATTCATATGCATCTGTAAGAAATAATACAGAGAAATCCCATATACCAGTGATGTTCAACTGCTGTACCTCTGCAGGCACAGTGGTGTACCACAAGAATTTTTTTTTTTAAGATTTTATTTATTTTTAGAGAGAGGGGAAAGGAGGGAGAAAGAGAGGGAAAGAAACAGCAACGTATGGTTGCTTCTCACATGGCCCCCACTGGGAACCTGGACCGCAACCCAGGCATGTGCCCTGACTGGGAATCGAACCGGGACTGTTTGGTTCCCAGCCCGCGCTCAATCCACTGAGCTACACCAGTCAGGACAGAATTTTTAAAACATGCAATGTATGACTGTTTTAGTCAGGGGCACTGACCTCTTTTCCCTTAGACTGTCAAATAAAAAAATGACAACAGCCAACACAACAATAACCATGTGACGAGAATGAATCAAAATTATACCTATTGTTTTTGTCAGACCAGCAAAAAATATAATACAATTTTGGGCATGCCACAGAATTGTAGTAATTGGTTTATGTGTGCATGAGATGAATAAGGTTGAAATTGCTGCTGTAAACCCCTCACCCACTTTCCCCCTGCAGTAACCCAGCATCGCTGCAGGACAGTATCATAAGCAGGAAACAGACATGACGCAGGCCATCACTTTCACCCAGATTTCACCAGTTTTATAGGCACTGATTTGTGGTGTGTGTGTATTCAGTCCTGGGCAATTTTATCACATGGCGTATTCATGTGACTACCACATACAGAGCAGTTCCATCGGAGATCCCGTGTGCTACCTTTTTGTAGCCACAGCCACTCACTGCTCTGTTATCCACTCTTCTGTCATGTCAAGGATGTTACATAAATAGGTCATACTGATTTTTTAATCAGTATCATTTTCTTGAGATCCATCTAAGTTTAATGTATCAATTCCTTTTCAATGCTGAGTGGTATTCCACATTATGATGCACCACGATTTGTTTAACCTAGGAAATGACATAGGAGCTGCTTCCAGCTATTGTCTATTAAGAATAAGGCTGCTCTGAATACTCATGTATAAGTTTTTGTGTGAATATAATTTTCATTTCTCTGTGACACATGCCCAAGAGTGCAAGTGTGGGGTTGCATGCTAAGTGCGTTTTTAGTTTTGAAAGAAACTGCCACCTCTCTTCCAGAGTGACTCTACCATTTCCCACCCCAACCGGCATGTCTGAGTGATCCAGTTTCTCTGCATTCTCACAGCATTAAGTGCCCTGCCTGAGGTGGAATCTCTCCAAAGGAGCTGGGTGGGGAAAGGGAGCCCTGACCTCCAGCCTGAATTCAGCCTCTGCCAGAGAGCTCTGGGGGAAAGATACGTGATGCTGGCAGCCCGCCCCTCCCGGGGACACCACAGCCCCCGGCTGTCAACCAGAGAGAGAGGAATGAGTGTATTCTCTGCTGCACTCTCCTACAGTGGAAATTCTGTCACGCTGAGCTGGGAGGAAGTTACGGGAAGATGGGATGTAGGTCAGATGCCACAGACTCTTGCTGTTCTTACTGAATTTTATAGACTTTCTTTTTGAGTCAATGTTATTTCCAGAGACTTTTTTTTTTTGGTAATTTTACTAGTTATTTATTGTTGTTTTCTGGGGAGTAGGTCTGCGGACATGGAACCCAGTACTGTTGAATTTGAGGTTCTTTGTACATTCTATATATAAGTCCTTTGTCATATATGTGGTTTGTAAATACTTTGCGTCTGCTCTTGGTCCTGAAGATTTTTTCTTGTTTTTGTCTAAAATTTTTGTAGTTTTACATTTAAGTACAGCACAGAATTTTTTTTTTTCAATTTAATTTTTGCATAAGGTATAAGGTTTAGGTTGAAACTTTTTTTTTTTTTGCTAGTAGCTGTCTAATTTCTCAAGCACCTTTGGCAGAAATCAATTGGACATGTTTTGTGGGTGTATTTCTGGGTTCTCTCTTCTGTTCCCAGTTTCTATGTGTCGCTCCCTCCATTAACACCGTATTACCTTTATTACTGTAACTATATAGCAAGCCTTCACATTGGATGGAGCGAGTCTTTCCTCTTTTGTAACATTGTCTCAGCTGTATTGTGGCAGTATGAATTTTAGAATAAGCTTGTCATATCTATAAAAAACCTTGTTGGCCATTTGCTAGGAATTACATTAAAACTATAAATTAATTTGGGGAGAATGAACATCTTTACTATGCCAATCCACTTTTGAATGAATGGAACATTTAATTAATTTTTGTTGTTTTTACAAATGTAAGTGAAGAAGTGACAAAGCTTTTTCACTAATTCATAACAAAAACACATTGGCATCAATTACCATTAGGTGAGAGTGCCTCTTTTTCTCTTGAATTCTTTGGCTTGATGTAACTTTTTACATTAATGTTTGTAAGCATAACTTTTGTTTCGGTATAGACACAGGGATGGATAATCAAGGAAACCATGACTCCATCTCCAGTCAAACTACAAATAAATGTTTGCGTTTTGGGGGGAGAGCAGACGACTAGGTCAGATGACTGACGGATTGTAAGCAACCTTCCAGAGAGGACTCAGAGTATATCAAACCTTCCAGCACTCCCCCGGATGGGACAATGTGTTGCTAGAAAAGGATATTTGCTATACCCCCCTTTTATTTATCTTTTAACTTATTTTTTAAACAATTTTTTAAAAAAATTTTCATTACCCTCACCTAAGAACATACTTATTGATTTTAGAATGAGGGGGAGGGAAGGAGAAAGACAGAGAGAAACGTCGATATATGAGAGAGCAATATTGATCAGTTGCCGGGGACCACACCCGAAACCGAGCCATGTGCCCTGACCAGGAATCAAACCCACGACTGTTTGGTTTGCAGGAGGACCCCTTACCAACTGAGCCACATTGGCCAGGGCAACCCCCTCTTTTAAATAAGGTTAAATTTGACAAGTGCTTCCCTCATTGCAGCTTTTCCATTTTGCTTTTCTGGTTTTTATTCCAGCCTATTCCATCAGGTGAGTGACCCCACAGAGAGAAGGGAAAATTCTGGCCAGCATGATTATTCCCCTTGGCCAAAAGCTGGTATGCATGACATTTTTTTTTTTTTTTGTTTTTGCAGCTACATTTAGGGGTCACAGGATCAGTGGGTAATTATGTATGCAGTTGTTACAGTTACCAATTTTTCTGCGTTAAAAATAAAAGCAAATTTCCAAATTTATCCTTATTTTTCGCAGCTGCAGTATTTTGTTATTACAGTATTGTTTTATATTAAAAACTTTTCATCAGCCAATAGAAATAGACTAGAAAGAAATCTTTCTAGAACAATTTATTGGCAGTTATTTCTGCTAGAGGTTGGGAGAGAAGAAAATATGCAGATGATTAAAATTCCGGCAATAGGGTCCTTACTTTAAACTAGAATGAAGAAACCTGCTGACTATATATTTGTATTGCTTCTAGTTTTAGCTTCTTTGTCGAAGGTGAATGAATGTGAAAAGTTTTATTCTTGTGTGCTCAAATCACTTTCGATATAATATCCCTATACTATTTGTTTTTCCGCTGTAAATTCATATAGCACCCTCTGAAGCTTATTTATTAGGCAGTGTATTTTTTGTGGCTCATGATACTCAGCTCAGTGCATTGACCCGAATACTGGGAGAGTCAGCTCGTAGACATAGCTGTATCTAAAGAACCAACCTCTTAGTTTCTTTCCATCTGTGGTCTCTGCTTTCAAATCTGTTGGCTCATTTTCAGGCAGGCTTTCCCTTTGTGGATGACTGCGGATCAAGGCTTATATTATATTCTTGAATTTTCTTCTCCTGTTTACTCTTGTAACTAGGACTTCAAAGCCCTGTAAGAGACCTAATTGGGTCGTGTGTCCATTTGTGAATCAGTTACTATGGACAGGGCTAGTCTGTGCTCTAGTTAACTAGACGTCAGTCAGAGGCTGACTTCTGTAGCCAAGAGGATTCCTACTCCATCCAAGGACTTGGGTTCAGGATGAGAAAAAAGTAAGTGATTCAGAATTGTTATGGAACAGAACAAGTTCGTCGTCCACCTGGCTCTATCAGAGTCAAACACTGAACACCAAGAATTGTGGTGGAGAAAGTTTGGCTATTTTAATATGAATAGTACCACCCAGAGCGATGGGAAGAAAATACGCAAAAGCTCAAACTCCTGGGTGGTTCACAGACAAGAGGTTTTGTGGAGCAAAATCACAAGTCTTTGTGACTAAGGTCTTTCTAACTGGTCGGAGTGAGTTAAAGGCAGTAAATCATTATTTCAGGTCTTGAGGTCAGCTTCAGCGTCCCTCAGTCTGGCTTGACGGGAACATGGCCAGGGGCTGTTCCACTTTCAGGCTCAGGACCTGAAATACAGCTTAGAGCACAATATTATCTTTAGCTTAACAGAAACTCCTAAATTGTGATCCTTAGTCAAGGCATGACCATTGTATCTGGCTGCCTGTGGGGGGGTGGTTAATGACTAGTGGGGGAACCCGCTAAGGCGGCTCAGGCTCACAGGGCAGGCTGGGAAGAGACAGAATAGAGGGCTGTGGCTCCATATTAAATCAAACATTAAATCCAGACCCTTAGTTTCAGTTGGTCCTTAGCTCTGTGGGCTGAAAGACATCTTAACAATGCATGTTCTTAGGTTATCTTGATGTGCAGGAGTGGAAGCTATACATCTTGCGACTCTTACTCACGTCTGCTGTTATTTGTGCTGTCGTGGTTTACTCTCCCTAGCCCCTCCCCCGCAGTCTAACAGGCCCTAGGCGAAGCAAATTCTTTAGCGGTGAACTGGGTGCTCTGTGATTTCCTTCTTGTGGCCGTTAGTCCAAACTAGCATACAAACTTATTAAACATTTTTTTTTTTTACTTAAAGATATTTCTAAGGGGTCTTAACTCCTTGGCTTCCAGGTGCGTGTGCCTGGGGAGAAAGGGAGGGAGGGTACTGGGCCAACAAAAGTCAACAGTTTTTCACTACACCAGGATTTGAAGAGTGGGCCATTAAAGAAACAACTGGATAGTGTAGGGCAAATGTGTGCTCCTGAATGAACAACATTGGGAAAATGATAAATAATGCCTTCTAAACAAAACCCATTTATATTTAATAAAACTGTGGAGACTCATCAGCAATGTCAGAAGAAAAAAATACTTTCCCTTTACTTATCTTAGGTTCGTTAGCTGGGGCCCATAAATTAGAGCAGCAAAATACAAGCGAACAAGAGAGATCCACACAGAAGTTTATTAACATGTGTGTCACACATACACGTGGAACAGCCAGTGAATAACCCAAAGAGGTTGTTAAAATTTGAGCTTCTGTACCATCTTCAGCCAAACAAAGGAGAAGGGCCTTGGGCCTCTGGGTGAGGGGGGAGAGTTCTGGGGAAAGTGACCAGGAAAAGCATGACCAACAGGGGTCGTTTAGTACGTTTCCTGTGTGGGTTTGGCATTTTCTTCTCCTTTGATAAGTCGTTAAGAATCTTTCTCTTCACGGTATGGGAGGAGGACCTCTTTACAAATGAGATTTCCTTTACAAATGCAAATTTCTTTTACAAAAGAAAAACCTGTGTCTTGCTTTTAGAGCCTTTTCTGTTTCTGCTGATCCTCAAGGGCTTTTAGTTCAACATAGTACATCTGTCAGAGAGGCTTTTGGGGGGCATCATGTTCTGGTGCCCTTTGGCCACTTCTCTCAGGACCTTGATGTGCTCAAACATAAATTTAGGGGGTAATTAAATAATTTCTTAGATGTCTCAGGTCTAATTTCTGTTATTTGATAATCAGCAACCGTCACTACTGCTATTGTGTCTCTCTAAGCCCCGAAGGCTGTGTAAACAAACTATGTTGAAGGTAAAGATGTTGCATCTGTAAATGCCAGTAGCCTTAGGTATTTTCCATTTGAGCCGAGTGCCTTAGGTGACTACAAGTGCAGTTATGGACAGCTTTAGGACTTCTGCCTGCATTTTGGGTCCAAGGGGACACGATGAAAGGTTTGTTGATGTGAGAAACATCTAAACTTGTAGAAAATTTTTATGAGTTTATTTAAGCCAAACTGATAATGAATAACAGTTTTGCAGTTATTTTACGCATTTGAGATTAAGGAGAGAACCAAGGAAGTTTACCTGCAGGTGGGAGAAAGCAGGGCAGGGTTTGGGTTGCAGGGCAGTTAACAAGATTAATGTGCTCTCTTGAGGGTAGTTAACTTAGATGCCCACAAACAATGGACAGTGCTTACTTAAGACAAAGATACATATTTTACTCAAAAAGTTGTATGCCTGGGGCATGATTACCCTCCATGCTCTGCCCAGTTAAGAATTTATGATCTGATCACCTTGGGAGGTTACTTTCTATACAACCCCTTTTTTTCGTCCACAGGTTCTATACTTTGATATAAAATTTTTTTTGGTTGTTACTTTTCTAGAATGTACTTTGTTCAGAGGAATGTTTTAGTTATTGTATGGCTGACCATTCCTATTTTGCTAACTTATCTTTCCTTGGTAGTGGCTGGTATATACACCAAGACGATAGAGACCAATTTTAAATGGAGGCAGGCTGTGATTTGTGAGCAATTTTTTTTTAGAGAGCTGTCCTTTTCATTCATTTAACAAATATGGATGGAATGCATACTATGTGCAATGCACTGTTTTAGAAATACACTGGCAAACAAAACTAATTCCCTACGCTAGTGGAGCTTACAGTACTGTGGAAGAGGAATAATTCCCCCACTCCCCTCTTGGATCTTGTGAAAGGCTGAACAATTAAAATGGTATAAGCAGATTAACTGGAGAAAATCATGATTTAATCTGGGGAATTCACATAAACATAAAGAATCCCTAAGACAGTAAGGCAAAATGAGGTATAAATGTCATTTTGGACTAAGAAGAAGAAGGTAGGGGTCTGGTCACTTCAAAAGGAAATAAGGCAATGCACAGGGAGACAAAAGAGTTCGTGCGTAGGAAACAAATGTTTGCTGGGCACTCTAGACACAGGGAGACACAGAGAAGACTTTGATCTGAGGGCCTTGCTGGGTTCCTTCCTGTCTGTTACACCAGCTCACCTTACACTGCGGTAATCCACAGCGATTGCACCTTCCCGGAACAGGCCTCCTGCCTGAACTTCTTTTAGGCAGTTAGGGAGAAGGTCAAAGCTTCATCCTGAGCCTTCTGGGTCTTAAAAATAACCTGTTAAAGTAATCAATATCCCAAAGAGGCATATTTTGTGGGGACAACTCCTATTCCACTTCAGTACTAAGGAAGATAAACAAATATGTAATATAAGTCAGGCAATAATAAATGTTGTGGTAAAATGGAAGGTATGCCATTGATTGAGAATGACTGGAGGGCTATTTTATGGTCATCAGATAAGACCTGCCTGGGAAGGTGACCTCAGAGCAGAGACAGAAACTGAATGAGGAAGAAATCGTGTCTCACCTGGGGGAAAGACATTCCAGGTAGGGAGATCATCCAGTGCAGAGGTCTTCAAGTGCGAACATGCTTGGCATATTTACAGAATTGCAAGGAGGCTAAAGTGGCTGGAGCAGAGCAAGTGAGGGAGAGCAGCAGGAAATGAGGTCATAGACGCAGGCTGAGGCCAGATTATGCAGCTCCTGAGAAAGACTTGGAAGTTTTTTCAAAGGATGATGAAAAACCTTGGAGAGCTTGGAGACGGGAAGGGGCAAGATGGAGTTTGCACTGTGAAGGGTCATCTGAGCTGCTGCCTGGAGAGGCTGCCTGTGGGGGAGCCGAGCGGAAGCCACTGTTGAAGCCCTTGCTGTGGAGCTGTCTCTCCTCCACGGCGGGCAGCTCCCAGGAGAGCAGCCAGCACTTCCCGCTCCTGCAGATACTGGGATCCCATTCTGAGTCATCCGGACCAGAGTAAGCAGATTCCCTGCTCTTACCGTGGGCCTGAAATCACTGTGTTTCTAGCCCCTACCTGGAGCGGTGGATATGCTTTACCATTGTTAAGAGATAAACTGAAGCATATTACACTAAAAAAAAAAAAAGGTTTTATTTACTTATTTTTTTAAAGATTTTATTTATTTATTTCTAGACAGAGGGGAAGGGAGGGAGAAAGAGAGGGAGAGAAATGTCAGTGTGTGCTTGCCTCTCTCGTGCCCTCACTGGGGACTCAGCCCGCTCCGCAGGCATGTGCCCTGACCGGGAATGGGACTGGCACCCCTTCAGTTTGCAGGACAGGTGCAACTCACCGAGGCACACCAGTTAGGGTGCATATTAAATTTTTAAGAGTTTATTTGAGAAAAAAAAAAAAAAAAGATTCCAATTAGGCAGCACCAAACTGGAATTGGTTAGGAGCACTTCCTCACCAGGAACTGAGGAAAACACTTATAGAGAAGAAGTGAGAGCAACGCAAGGAAATTATTTGATTGGCTGTAGCTTAAGCAGTTGCCTTATTTGGGGAAGCCTAGTTGGCTGTTTGTGATTGATTGTCCTTAGGTTTCGGTTTTTTAAACTTGAGGTATTTCAGGCACAGAGTCTTAAGGCCTCCTTGTTTAATTCATTCAACCCTGTTAAAGCAGCACCGTGCATGGTGGAAGGGCACCGTGGTAAATTTCATTACATTGTGAGTTGTATAAGGTGAACTGAGACTTAGCCACCACTTACAAGATAGTTTCTCTGAGGACATTATTTCCAAGTTCGAATCAACTAACTTTTGGGTGCTTTTTACGCTTTGAATTAATTTGTAAGTTGGAGACCAATTTTTTGCCTCTAACCCAAAGTTGGGGTCATTTTCCTAAGGAAAGCTACTAATGCATTAGGGATTAATAACACCCAGTGAGCAACATGGGCATGGAAAAGAAGTCAAAGATTTTTTTTGTTTTAAATGATAGAAAGCTATAAGAATGACTTGAAACTCAGGGAAAATAAAATTTATGTCTGAAAAATTCCCCTTTCCTGAACCAAATAAAACGTTTCCAGCAAAGTAAATCTAAGGGGCAAAATTCTTTTATTAATTTTATTATTAAGTGTAAAGATTTTAGTTAATCCCTGTTGTGCTACCTCTGCTACCCTCGATTATTATGGGTAAATTAATATTCTATGTTATTACACTTGTTTGGAATTGAACATCATTCTGTGGGGAGAGTGTATGGTGGTAGACATAAATCCTCCAATGTTCAATGGATTTTAGCAATTCTATTTAGTCTCTCAGATGTTAAGATGTTAAGTTAGTAGTAGTTATGTTGTAGTACTGTACATGTAATAAGATAATGGGTAGTAGTTATATGCTTTGTTTTGAGCAAAAAATTCAGTGGTAATTATTTCTTTCATTGTTGTTAAATTACAAATAAAAGTCTCCTTTATCATCATTGTTGTCTGGACCAAACTTTCTTTATTTTTTTTAAAGATTTTATTTATTTATTTTCAGAGAGAGGAGAAGGGAGAGAGAAAGAGCAATGTATGGTTGACTCTCACATGGCCCTCACTGGGGACCTGGCCCACAACCCAGGCATGTGCCCTGACTGGGAATTGAACTGGGACCCTCTGGTTCCCAGCCCGAGCTCAATCCACTGAGCTACACCAGCCGGGTCTCTTTGTTTTTTTAAAGATTTTATTTATTTATTTTTAAACAGAGGAGAGGGGAGGGAGAAAGAGAGGAAGAGAAACATCAACGTGTGGTTGCCTTTCTCATGCCCCCCACTAGGGACCTGGCCTGCAACCCAGGCATGTATCCTGACTGGAAATTGAACCAGGGACCCCTGGGTTTGCAAGCTGGCACTCAATCCACTGAGCCACACCAGCTGGGGCTGGACCAAATCTTTCAAAATGGTTCATGAGACTAAGATATGTAATTGAATAAAAACTTCACTAAATTCTTTGCATTGCATAAGGCTCATCACTCTGATGTGGAAAAAAAAATCCCACAATATGCTTTTAATTCAATCTTGTAGGTTACTTAGCCCTACGGTTCTTATTTGGATAATACCAAGCAGTCTATCAGTACCTCCCCAGCTATCAAAAGTATAGCTGACTGTTAAATTCCTTGGAGCTATCCTGTTCGCTTTTTCTCTCCAGTGAGAGAGACTTCAACATCTAGATCCATATTTTAATACATAAAAGTTTGAGTTACACTGGAATCGAATGAAATGTTTATTCACTTGATTATTTGAAAGGAGAAATGGCAGGTGAAGAGAAAATAAACGAAGAGAATTCTAACTTCTCAGCCAGGAGGTCAAACGTCTGTGTGTATGAGTTCATAAAGCACCCTTTTTCTCGTCACCTCTTTTCTATCAGGATACAGTACCTCTTGACTATAGAAATTCATTAATTTAAAAAAAAAATCCCTTGAGGGTGGGCTGAAGTAGTCCAAAGTTAGAGAAAAAAATACTGATATTAAGTCTAAAAGCCACTGACATTGAGAGAGGACAGAAATATTATTTCACATACAAGTGACTCCTTTTCTTAATTTCCCAGAAGAACATTTACAAGGGAAGAAGAATTGTTTCACCTATTCAGGAAATCTATCATTCCTCTATTTAGTTTTGTTGTTTTTTTTTTAAAGAAGTAAGCTGGAGCAGTAATCAGCAGAACAATCAGATACGGGAGTCACCAACCCGATTGAAATCGTCCGAGTGTTTGCACTCTGTAATGAGGACACAGATAACAGCCTCGTTCCCGGGTTAAACCCAATCTGCACAAAGATCACTTCTACTTGACTTTTCCAGTTTTACTATTCTGGACGTACTTGCAGTGTGTATTTGTTTCTTCTTTTGATTATTTTTACTTGTATTTGCCCAAACTTTTGGTACCCCTCTGGAGAAATAGAGCCAAATATTCCAGACTCTTACAACTTATTTCATCATGAGAAAGGCATTCTTGTTTTAAACTGAGATTTGGTTTTGCAACTTCTTCCTGAGATGCTTGGATGGGGATTAAATTAACCACCTGGGCTGGGTGTTTGTGTGATCTTTGTCTTTCTTCTATTGTGGTTTTGAAAGAGCTGAAGATAGAAATTTTTTTGGTGCTGCCAATCCATCCAGCTTCTTTTCCTAGCACTATTAAATATGGTGTGTGTGTGTGTGTGTGTGTGTGTGTGTGTGTGTGTATGTTTAATGGAAGTCATTCTGTATCTGGGTGATATACAATATTAATACACCTCAGAATCTATCCTGGGTACATGTGAAGGCAGGAAGAAATCAAGGCTAAGACTTCATTAAAAGTAATATTATGTCTTCAGGATAGAAAGTTTTAGGTTACATAAATCTAATTATTTCAGAGAAAAGCTTGAGCTTAGAGTATGTAGTTTCTTTTACTCTAAAGAGGCCCTAAGGCATAGTGTTTAGGGGTATGAATTTTCAAGACTAATCATCTCATCCTAGAATCCTTAATCTGTTATTTCCCGACAGTGTGAAATTGAACAGATACTTAAAGTCTCTAAGCCTTAGCTAAAATTATAAGAACTATGGGATAGTATTCTTATAAGAATTAAAGTTGATGTACATAAAACCCCATTATCTCTGGCACATATTAGGTATTCAAAAAATTACACATTTTTAGCCATGGGACTATTTGTTATATCCCAATAATGTCCAACCATCAGCAAATTCAGCTTGCAATATAGCAATAAGGAGTAAAATAATATTGTATGTAGATTTTGTTCCCTTGTGAAAATAAGTTAATGGCTTTTTCTTGTTTTCTGTTGTTAGTGTGAATACCAGCAATATTTATACTTCCCACATTAAGTTTCAGATGATTTGTTATTGTCTTGGTCCTAATTATTAGCTATTTTATTCAGGAGAAACTTAAATGTAGAGCTATACTACATACAAATGACTATCTCTACTAATTTTATTATTTTTATATTTCATTGTACCAAAATAAGTAAAATCTAATGACAGTTGGATTTCATAACATATTTCTATCTCAGCCTCTTGAACTACCATGCACAAAGGGAGAACATCCTTAAGAGAGTGATAGGCTAGAATTTTAATGTTGTGAACTATAAAGAGATCCTAGTTGTTTGATGAAAATGCAACCCTAATCCTTCTCCATCATAATTGAAACATCTGGTGACTCTCTCTCAGATCGGACTCACTTTCTCTTGTGGGTTCTCTTGGCTTTCCTTTGCTCCCACTCTCCTAATTCCATGGTGTTGGAAGTTTGTGGTTTCTCCTTCAAAACTCCAGCTGTATATATCAGATCTTCCCTTACTACTTCATTTTATTGCTGCGATGAGATTGGTACATTCACATAAAGTTCCCAGAAGCATCATCGTATTTAATCTTAGGACATAAAAAGTGGGAATGAAACGGAGTGCTGTCAGTCTCGCTGATCAGGCTTACAACTTCTGTGAGCTTTAGAGCCATTCAGGTCACATGAGATGTTAGGGGAAGATCTTATCTCGAATGTTGCAAATTCCTCATTTATTTTCTACCAATAAATAGGAATCCATCTGAGGGGGTGCTGTGGTGTGTTGTTCAGATCTCCCTTCAAGATCAAGGCACTCATTTCTGCAGCTGCTAAGAGAGTTTGCTGCTAATGGCTCATAGTGAAGTCCCGTTTTAGGAACCGTCCTCAGGTACAGGAAGCTTATCGACCTTGGTTTCATTACCACCCTGGTAGCAATCTGTGTCTAATGCCTGGTTCATGGAGGGGAAAAACTGATTAAAATTGATACTAGAGACCCGGCTGGTGTAGCTCAGTGGATTGAGCGTGGGCTGAGAACCAGAGGGTCCTGGTTCGATTCCCAGTCGGGGCACATGCCTGGGTTGCGGGCCAGGTCCCTGGTGGGGGCCATGTGAGAGGCAACCATGCATTGCTCTTTCTCCCTCCCTTCTCCTCTCTCTGAAAATAAATAAATGAAATCTTAAAAAAAAAAATGATACTAGAATGGAGGGGTCCTAGGAAGCAGATTCTAAGATGGGGCTTTAGAAATAGTTCACAATTACTGTCAGTAGCTGGAACACTGACAGAGTCTGGCATGAATGTGCATTGTAATTGTTAAACATTTCACTGATGGTGAACAATGATGGGATACAGGTGAAAGTATTTGAGAGGTTCAGAAGCAATAGTGGTTTAAGGAATATATAATTGGATGGCTGTTGCTGGGGTGGGTTAGATGCATTAGAGGTCAATGAGGGTCATTATCATGACAAAGTGAAGGGTAAAAGCCAGAGGTTCTCCCCGGAAACATAAACTCTAATATTTTGCCAGAGTGCAGAAAAAGCTGAGACTCAAATGCAGGACTTATTTATAGGGGTGTCAGAGCTCCAGAAAATGTTTAATTCTCAATCCTGGCAGGTATGCTCTACAAAATCCAGCTCCCTATTTCTGAAGAAGAGGGATTTGGGGTTGGGACATCTGGGTTGAAACATTAGAAAATCTCAAATCTTCACATTCCTCTGAAGCCCCGGCTTCACCTTTGAAAAGTCTTGCTTTAAACAATGTAGGGAAGCCCTTGCTTATAAACAATGTAGAGAGAGGCTTCTTTGCAAAAAACAAAAAAATCTTCATCTCCTCCCTCTTTTTCCCCCGCCCCCCGCCCCGCCCCCCAGCATTTACCCTCACTTGCCCTCATCTCTCTTGGAGGCACAGCGCAAAGTCCAAATGCTGAAAATGGAGCAGAAATTTCGACAAACACGTTGTTACCCTAAACCAGCCTCTACCCTAAACACAGGGTAACACCAGAGGAGTTTTAGACCTGTGGTATAGTAACAACAGGCCAAACCTCAGCGCAACTTCTGGCTAAATTTATCCAATCTCCCATAATGGAGGCCTAGCAGAAAGAAAGCAATGTCCCTTTCCCAGTACACAAATTATTTACCACCACTTGTGAAGAAAAAGTTACAAGGGGCACAAAGAAGTAAGAAATATACATACGCTATCAAGAGGCATAGCAATCAACCTTATTCAAATATGACACAGATGTTGGGACACTCCAACAGGAAATTAAAATAATTATGATTACCATGTTGAGGGCTTAAGTATAAAGGGTGGGCAGTGCGCATGATCAGATGGGTAATTTTACCTGAGAGATTAAAATTATAAGAAAAATGAATTGGAAATGGTAGAAATAAAAACATAGTAATATAGATGATGAATGCTTTTGATTGGTTCTTCAGTTAACACTGTTGAGGAAAGAATCAGTGAACTTAATGATAGTGCAATAGAAATTACAAGAATTGAAACACAGAGATAAAAGAGAATGGAAAAAGAACTACCTCAGAACAGAGTAAGAACTATGGGTTGATATTAAATGGCCAAAGATAAGTGTAATTGGAATCCCATAATTAGAGGGGAGCATGAAAAAAAAGAAGCATTTGAAGAAGTAATGTCTGATACTTTCCCAAAATTAATGAGTTAATTAAATTAGACACCCTAATCGAAGAATACCAACAGGATAAATCCACACACACACACGCACATGCAGAGGGTAGAGGGGAGAGGGAGAGAGAGAGGATCCATTACATAGAGAGGAACAAATATAATAAAATGTTCTCTTCTTTTTGTCTAGAAACTATGCAAACCAGAATGCAATGGAGTGACATCTTCATTGTGCTGGAAGGAAAATCTGTTAACCATAGTGACATGGATTACACTGAAAGCGGCACCAGCATTGTTGAACTCAGTGGTGGCTCTTCTCCGTGGCTCCGGACTGGCAGTTGAAGACGCTGTTAGAGACCTAGGATTGCTGATAGCAAAGAGGATGAAAGAATCCTGAAATATTAGAGGGCAGGCGGTGTACTTAACTATGAGAAGCAAGGAGGATGCATTACTGTAATTATTGTAAAGGTCAGAGTGGAAACCAAGCATGTCGAAACCCCAGAGAAGTATGGAGATGCAGCATGGCGCTCCCCAGGGCAAAATAGAGGGGTAGTCAACAGTGGTATTTCACAATCTGTGCAACCAAAAGAGTCAAGTATTGATGCTCAGGAAGCTAAGAACTAAACAACATACCATAATCCTTTGCTCAGTTCACAGATCTGAGCCAGTTCTGAGTTCTAGACCTCATTGACTGAAGGGAAGGCCAAATTCCCGTGATAAAGGATCTTGCAACACGGACAGCCTATGTAAAGAGTGGTAATTTCTCTAGTCCTTACTCAAAGAGGCCTGTGACCATTTACTAGTATAATCATAACCTTTGGAAAGAGGAGTATCCAAACATTTGGCTAATTGTTGAACATTGGGTCCAAGTTGACATTGATACCCAAGGACCCAAAGCATCCTCTTGGCTACTCTGTTAAGAGTATATTGTGTATGACAGGCAGAATAATGCCTGCCTCAAAGATGTGCTATTTTCCAGAAAATGTGAATGTATTAGGAGACATGTCAAAGGGGATTAAAGTTTATTCTACATAGGTGACATCCAACTGAAAGTAGAGAAAATGAAGATTTCCAAGAAGTCATGTCTTCATAAGCCGATACAAATAACCATTACTTGGTTCTTAAGCACTGATTCTACTGGTAGTAGCTCTTATCGGTGCTGGCTCCCCTCACAGATGTCCCCTGGGGAAGCTCATGCCAGTGGCAGTTCTTCTAGAGTCCTGGTTTTTACCTCTTACCAAGCAGCTGGCAATGAGATCCGCCACACTTTGGTACCTGGGTAGCTCATCAGTTTCTCTCATACCACCCAGCAAAAGCCCTATTGAAAAGAAGTTTTGATGCATCACACCTTAGAAAATAAAATTGTTCTAAAGATCAAAGATTGCATTGAGGGAACAGGCCCTCGTATCTAACACTCTGAGCTATTTTTCTCTTACTGTTCCTGAGAGGGTCTACTGAAAGTGTCAATCAGTATAAAGCCGTGCTATCCAATATGGTAGTATTAGCCACATACGGCTATTTAAATTTGAATTAAGTAAAATAAAATGAAATTAGACTTTCAGTTAGTTGCACCAGACACATTGTGTGCTCAACAGCCGCATGTAGCTATTCTGTGTGATAGCGCAGATATTAAACATTTCCATCATCACGGACAGTACTACTGGGCAGCACTGTTATGGAGCTTGAAAACTCTCTTGTAAACTTGTCTAGTGCCTTAGACTCTTCACTACCCATGTTTTTCCTCCCCCTCCCAAGAGAGCAAAGAGTGATAGATAGAAATGGAGCTTCAATAGGCATTCCCCTTTCCCCAGTTTCCCAAGAATAGGTTTAATAGTTTCTCTGGATTACAAATTCAGAGAGCACAATAAAATTCTATTCTTTGTACTATGGTATTCATTAAAAAATAATAGCTAGTGTGTACTGTTCATGTACTGTGTGCCAGGCACGTGACATGCTCCACGTACATCACTGAACCCTCACAGCGGCACTGTGATTTAGGCACTATCTCAGTTTCGCAGGGAAGGCAACTGAGACTCAGAAAATATGAATGACATGCCTAAGGTTATGTAATAGTGGTCAAAACATATTTGAACATGAATTTTCCTACTTCTGCAGACAATGCTTTAGGTCACACTATTCTATAACACTTGAGTTATAGAAACACAGTTGGCAATAAATTTAAGTTGGTTCATATCCTCTGAAATTCTATTGAAGGCAATTTCTACTTCTTTCTAAGTCTCCTGCCTCCATGCTTTCTTCCTTTCTTTCTTTCCTCGCTGTCTTGGGAATTACTTGCAGAATGTAAAATTTAGACAGATTTAATCTTTGTAGTGTGACGCTCTCATTCATCCCTGCAGTGATACACTATACCATTAGAGTATTTATAGAATACATTCCCAATACTTTTCCTGTTCCGCATACTGTTTAGCTCCTTTTATCTTCTGTTTGAAATTCATATGTGCACTTAAATGCTTCTTTCTAATGATAAGAGGTGGCAACTGCCGGTCTTTGCAGTTCCAAGATGCATACTGGACTAAAATATAGACAACAGGATTGCCTGTGAGAATAAGGCTGTTCTTCATTCTCAGAGGAATCATCAAATCCTTTTGTTGGTTGAGGCTTTGTGTTCCAACTTCCTTAACTATCCATGACTATCTGTTTTTTTTTTTAGTTCTTTTAGGATACTGCAGAATTCTTTTTTTTTTAAAGATGGATTTTTCTTGTAATAATCACCATATTTTTTTTAAAAAAATGCCTTCGGGATGAATTTGTTGCCTATCATGTGCCTAGTAAAATGAACTTTAAATGACCCTTTTGCCCTTATTATTGCAGCTGTCAGCATGCAATTTTATACAGAAAATATAAAGGAAAGGGAATTGAAACCAGAATTTTTTATTGAGGCACACACAGCCGCAGCAGCTGCTGTTATAACGGTATCATCAAATACCAAACTGACAAAGACCCGTGGGGTCTATTTTCTAATTCAGTCTTGAAGGAAATTTACAATAGTGAATCTCTATGGCAGTTGAGGTTGGCTAAGATTTAGATGACCCATTTCCCTTATCTAATGAATTCAGGCCTTGCAAACTTTGCAAAAGCTTTAAACTGACAAAATATCAAGAGAGTTGATGTGAAATTGAAAGACAGCTGGCAACAGACTCAGAGCCTCTAGAGTTTAGCTCAGAAAGCTGCAAACTTTCACAGCTGCAAGACTGTCAAAATGAAGATTCCAGCATAAAGATAGTCAAAATATTGCTATTAGATGAAAAACTTTATGCCTAAAGAAAGCCTTTGCTCCACAGACAAGATACTTCATTTTAAATAAAAAATGCACATGATGCTTTTGCATTTATCTCCATTTCACTAAGATAAAACAAGTGAAAATATTTCCATCTCCATCAACTTAGATTTAATAAAGTCCAGATTAAATTTGAAGAGTGCTGTGTGCGTGTTTTTTTTTTTTTTTAATTATAATAGACTTTTATTCCTGGAAACAAAACCAATTTGATGTGGTTTCCTTTTTCAAGCGATCTCTTTCCAACCCCTTGGTCTGGCAAATCATGAGGATAATTGAACACTTTGTTTTATTATTTGGTGAGGAAGTCATCAGGGTGTTTCTTGGTAAGATCATACAACAAATGATTAGGTAGAGAAACAAAACTTGCTAGGTGTGGTGTTTTCAGGTTGTAAATTATATCACTGATAGTAATTTTTATATTTCTCTTTTAAGCAAAGCAAACCCTAAACTGAGTGGCATTTAGGGCACAAGTTAAATTTTACTGTTGGGAAGATACTTCAACATTAAAGGTATAGTTTCTTGAACAGTAATTACAAGGCTTATTGTATTTATGAGAATTTAAAAATTTGGCTACATTTTCAAAGGATCCCAGTCACGGCTTTCCATATAGCCAATCACAAAACCCTTTTCAAATAACTTAAATTATATCATGGGTTGGCCATTTATACTTGATAAATAACATTAAACTCATGCCAATAGTGAAATCCCACTGAATAGAATGGTATATATAAAATATAATATAAATGGACAACTGAGAAAATAGAGGATAAAGTTATTTATGACTTTACACGGATAGCATTTTATTTGAATAAGAAAAAATATATGCATAGGTAGTTCAAAATAATTTGTTTATTATTTTTTTAAAGGTTTATTTATTTAATTTTAGAGAGGGGGAGGGGGGATAAGGAGAGGGAGAGAAACATCAATGTGTCATTGCCTCTTGTGCACCCTCTATTGGGGACCTGACTCACAAACCAGGCATGTGCCCTGACTGGGAATCGAACCGACATCCTTTGGTTCACAGGCTGGCACTCAATCCACTGAGCCACACCAGCCAGGGTATATTTTGCTCTTATAAATTTACTTGTACAGCTGTTTATTTATATACTTACTTATGCAACAAAGCATCCGTTTCTCCTTCTCTTCTTAAACACTTCAAAAAAATAAAACCAAACACATCCAAGTTTCCTTTTAAGAAATTATATGTCTCACATTGTAAGTAACAAGCAACCCTGGTCAAAGGACTCTAACCTCTTCTATGTCAGTAACTAAGGTAGGCTAATCAGAATCTCCCCAGACTTGACCGAGCTTGAAAAGCAGTTGGAGTTGACTCATCCTGGTGATAGCACACCAGCAACACTGTTCATTTGTTCTTGCTGCCCAGATTGGAGATCAACTGGGGCCTGTCCTCTCAGGCTGGTTTATTTCAGAAGTCCCCCATGCACTAACGCTTCCTGTAAGATTTCTTCCTGCTTAAGTTAGATAGTCAGAGTCCATTGCTTACCAACAAAGAACCTTGACTGATAGAGCAGTCAAGGTGATCTTACTCGATTTGTTTCAGCCACGTTTTGGAATTACATCTCAGTCAAATTTCTTCTTTTTGTTTCATTTGGATTTTTCTGATATTCATATGGGAAAAGTGCCCTAAATCAAGTAAGCACAATGCTTTATATTAGTTGCTGAATGAAGTCAGCTTTGAAAAGCTGAATCTTGTTGCGTTCAATCACTTTTCTGCAGTCCTTTCCACTCGTAGCAAATGTAAGCTGCCTGCTAAGATGTGTTTTGGCCATCATTTGCAAATCACGTAAATATTTTTGGAAAGCGAAATTCTATTTCTCATGGCTGAGATAATTTTCTCACAGTTAGAAATGCTTTTGTAGGAATCAACTTTCTAAAATTAGGAAATCTATTTCTTGTGTTTCAAAAGAAAAACACAATAAAAGAGAGATGTTTTCCTGGTGCATTCTTATTCTCTGAGAGAACTGCAATCTATCCTTACTGATTTCTTTTTGGGAAACTTGTATCAGCAGAAATCATGAGGTTTTATTTTGTCTTGGAGTATAGACAGATGTTTAAAATTGAGGAAAAAAAGAAAAAGACTGCAATTATATATCTCCTACACCTTTTACAGTGTATTACAAGGGCTTGAACTCTGTCATGGTGAAAGAGAAACGAGCATTATTTAATTGAAGGGTAAGAGGTAGAAATATTATTCTGAGTGAAATGTCTATAGTAATTGAACTGTTGAGCCACAGAGACAAGCCAGAGCTTCACCAGGTACTCTCCAAAAATCTATTTTAGGCTTTAAAATACAAATGCCTTTAGAATGTCAAACTTATAATTCTTCAAAGGAAAGAAAAAACCTTCTAGAATATTAAATGGACTTATAAAGGGGACATTTTTGGCTAAAGGAGATCAAATATTTTCTTTTATCAAAAGCTCAGTTCATTATTGAAAGTAAAAAGATCATGAAATAGCTGCTTAAGATGACAAAGGGACCCTGATGGCTTTAGTTAACGATACTGCACAGCCAATATTGTCTCCTGCTTTTGTACTTGTTTTATGAGAGTTCTCAGCTTTGGCTTTCTTTTGTACTTTTTTTTTTTGTCGTTGATTATAGAACTTGATTATTATGGTTTTGAAAATTGCAGAGATTTTTCCTACATTACATCTAACTTTGTGAGATAAGATTACACACTGATGTTAAAAGAAGGCAAATGAAACTGAAGTGATTTTTTTTCAAAGCTTGAGAAATGATGCAAAAAAACAGTATGAAGAATATCTGCGAAAAATGTCTAGAAGTGTATTAGTTTCCTCGGGTTGCCATGACAAAGTACCACAAACTGAGTGGCTTAAACTGTAGAAAGTTATTGTTTTATAGTTCTGCAGGCTACAGGTTTGAAATAAAGGTATTAGCAAAGTCAGTTACCTTTGGGGGCTGTGATAGAAGAACTTGTTCCAGGCCTTTTTCCTTGGCTTATAGGCAAACATCCACTCACTGTGTCTTCACACGGCATTCTCCTAGTAGGTATGCCTGTCTCCTAATTTCCTTTTTCCATGAGGATAGACCAGATAGGATAAGAACCCACCCCAATGACCTCATTTTAACCTAATTACCAAATAAGGTCACATTCAGAGGTACTGAGGATTAGGACTTCAATATATGAATTTTGGGGGAACACAACTCAAGCATAAAAAGAGGCAAAGGTATGCTTAAAAGGAAGAATACAAGTAAGTGTCCTCAGAAAGAAGAAAGTTCTTTTCTGCATGCAAATCCTTGTGAATCTAGGCAATAAGCGGCTTGCTGCTGAAATTTTTTTCTTGTGGTCTTTTGACTTTGCTTATCAGAAATTAGAAATGCTTTTTATGTTTCTTGATTTATACACTATGGAAGTTTGTCACTATTTTTGTACTAATTTGACAATCACTGTAGAAGGGAAATAGTTTCTTATTTTCTTTTACATTAACTGAAGTTTTCAGCAAGAAGTAATTATCACATTGGCAGTCATGTTAAAGTCCTGCACATTTAAATAGTCTGCACCTACAGAGAATTCTCTTCTACTGACTTTGTCCTTTTTGTCCATCTCATCTCACAGTTGGCCTTTTTTGACTTGTTCAGTCAAGTATTCTCACTTGGGTTTGTTTTTCCTTGTGAGAAAGAAAGAAATAAAGGGAAAGAAAGGGAGGGAGGAAGGAAGGAAGGAAGGAAGGAAGAAAGAAAACCCAATGGGCCAAAATGGAGTCACTTTTGCTAAGCCTTGTCACCAAACCAAAACTTAATAACTGACTTAATTGTAGTTTGGCCTCTCCTAAGAGTGGAGCTTTAAATCAATCAGTCTGGACTTTCCTGATTGACACTAGTGAGATGATCTGCTTCATAAGACCTCCTATCTTCCCATAAAAGAAGGTGTCCACACCTGAAATAATCCACTCTTTTAACCTTTTATATTTTTTAAAAAATTTTGAGGATTAAAATTTTTTTTTAATATTTTATTTATTTATTTTAGAGAGAGGGGAAGAGAGGGAGACAGAGAGAGAGAGAAACAGCAATGTATGGTTGCCTCTCACATGGCCCCCACTGGGGACCCAGCCCACAACCCAGGCATGTGCCCCGACGGGGAATCAAACCGGGACCCTCGGTTCCCAGTCCGCGCTCAATCCACGGAGCCACACCAGCCAGGGCAGGATGAAAATTTTTTAATTTTTATTTAAAAAATTGTATTTTATTGATTATGCTATTACAGTTGTCCTAATTTTTCCCCCTTTACCCCCTCTACCCAGAATCTCTCACTCCCCCAGGCAATCCCCACACCATTATTCATGTCCACGGGTCATGCATATAAGTGCTTTGGCTACTCCATTTCCTATACCATACATATATCCACATGGCTATTCTGTAGCTACCTATTTGTACTTCTTCATCCATTTACCAATTCACCTATTCCTGATACACCCTTCTTATTTGGCAACCATCAAAACGCTCTCCATATCCATGATTCTGTCTCTGTTCTTCCTTTTTGTTTAGTTTTTTTTTTTTTAAGATTCAATTGTTGATAGATTTGTATTTTTTGCCATTTTATGGCTCATAGTTTTGATCTTTTTCTTAAATAAGTCCCTTTAAAATTTCATATAATAATGGTTTGGTGATGAACTCCTTTAGTTTTTTCTTGTCTGGGAAGCTCTTTATCTGTCCTTTGATTCTAAATAATGGCTTTGCTGGGTAAAGCAATCTTGGTTGTAGGTCCCTGCTTTTCATGACTTTGAATATTTTTTGCCAATTCCTTCTAACCTGCAAAGCTGATTTTGAGAAATTAGCTGGCGGTCTTATGGGAACTCCCCTGTAGGTAAGTAAGTTCTTTCTTCTTGCTGCTTTTAAGATTCTCTCTTTACCTTCAACCTTTGGCATTTTAATTATAATGTGCCTTAGAGTGGGTCTCTTTATATCCATCATAATTGGAATTCTCTGTGCTTCCTGGACTTGCAAGTCTATTTCCTTCACCAAATTAGGGAAATTTTCTTTCATTATTTTTTTCCAATAGATTTCCAATTTCTTGCTCTTTCTCTTCTCCTTCTGGCACCCCTCTGATGTGGAATAGCTGAATTCAGGAGGATTCAGGAACAGCTGAATGTTGGAACTCTTGAAATTGTCCCAGAGTCTGCTTATAGTATCCTCATTTTTTTTGATTTTTTTTCTTCTTGTTGATCTGATTGTTTTTTTTTTTTGCTTACTTATGTCCAAAATCATTGACTTGATTCTTGGCTTCATCCACTCTACTGTTGTTTCCATGTAAATTGTTCTTTATTTTAATTAGTGTATCTTTTGTTTCTTTTTAAAAAATTGTTTTAAAAGATTTTATTTATTTACTTTTAGACAGAAGGGAATGGAGGGAGAAAGAGAGGGAGAGAAACATCAATGTGTGGTTGCCTCTCACGTGGCCCCCACTGGGGACCTAGCCTGCAACCCAGGCATGTTCCCTGACTGGGAATTGAACAGGCGACCCTTTGGTTCCCAGTCTGCACTCAATCCACTGAGCTAACCAGCCAGGGCCCTTTGTTTCTTTTTTTTAAATCCAATTTTTTTTTATCATTGTTCAGGTACAGTTGTCTCCATTTCCTGCCCCCCCCACCACTCCCCCCACCCAGCCATCCCCATGTATCCTTTGTTTCTGACTGGGTCTTTTTTATGCTGCTGAGGCCCTCATTAACTTCCTTGAGCATCCTTATAACTAGGGTTTGAACTCTGCATCTGAGAGATTGCTTATCTCCATTTTGTTTAGTTCTTTTTCTGGAATTTTGATCTGTTCTTAAATTTGGTTCATGTTTCTTTGTCTCCTCATTTTGGCAACACCTGTGTGTTTATTTCTATGTATTAAATAGAGCTGCTATATCTCTCAGGCTGGTAGACTGGCCTAATGTAGTAAGTGTCCTGTAGTGTCCAGTGGCACAGCTTCCCCTATCACCCAAGCCAGGTACTCTGGGTACGCCCTCTGTGCAGGCTGAGTACACCTTCCTGTGTAGTTGAGCCTTGATTACTCTGGGCAGGTCAATGGGAGAGATTACCCAAGCCAGTCAGCTGCAAGGACTGGCTGTGACCACTGACCACCAACATATGCCCTACGTGGAGTATCAGCTGTGCAGGGGCAGGGTGGTGGTGCTCCAGCTTGGTCTGTAGCTGCCCACTGGGCGCACAGGCCTTGGGGTTTCCTGGGTGGTGCAGGCCAAGGCCAGCCCCCCACCTGTGTTCTGCCTGGGGCACCCTACATGGCCTCTGAACCTATCTGAGATGGCTGCTACTTGTACTGGGCTGGGAAATTCCCAGGCAAAGCCAAGCTGTGAATCTAGACTGTCTGCTGCTAGTGCCTGGCTTGGGTCCACTTAGGAGGAGTTATGGGGGCTGGGGTTTTGGGGCTTACCAAGGCCAGCTGTTGCTTGTTTGATAGCATTTCGGAAGTTGTGAAGCATGAACCAAGCCCAGACATTCATATGGAAAAGTTACAATTAACAGCTTGGGTGGGCCTATACTTTGGGTGGGACAGAGCCTCAGGGCGGGAAATGGGGGATGGATCTCCAGGGTGGGACAAGTGTGTTAGCAAGGTTGATGGAGTATCAGATATGGAACCAGCCTGCTGGCTCTGTGGCTCTGTTGGGGGAGGGTTCGGTCCTCAAAGGGACAATGGCCTCTGCCTGACTTTCTGTTTGGGAAAAAGCTGTCCCCCAGTGCCCGCCTAGATGCTGGATACTTCAGTTCCTCCCTGTAAGCCACTGGTACCTTTTAAACTGCTACCTTGGGGCTGGAGTTCAGAAGGAATGTCTGAGTAATTCCACATGTGGGATCTTTAAGAGGAACTGGTTGGGACTCCAGAAGTTTCTTCCGTCAATTCAAGTCACATTGATTTTTTGCAGCTAGAAATTAAGGGGACTTATTTTCCTGGCCCTGGAGCCCTGAGCTGGGGGCCTGGTGTGAGGCTGGGACTTCTCGCTCCTGAGATATCCCTCTCAAATATTTTTAAAAAGATGTTATTTATTTATTTTCAGAGAGAGGAGAAGGGAGGGAGAAAGAGAGGGAGAGAAACATCGACGTGGCATAGGAACATCAATCAATTGCCTCTCACGAACCTCCAAATGGGGACCTGGCCCACAATGCTGGCGTATGCCCTGACAGAGAATTGAATCAGCGACATTTCAGTTCACAGGCTGGCACTCAATTCACTCAGCTGCACTAGCCAGGAGTCTCCTGAATTTTAATCCACCATTCGGGGTTGTGAGACCAGCCTGCTCCATGTCTCCGCTCCTCCCACCAGTCTGGATGGATGTGGTTTCTTTAATTCTGTAGTTGTCAGACTTCCATTCAGCTGGATTTCTGACTGTTCTGAGTGATGGTTGTTCAATATTTTTGTTGTGATTTTGATGTGGTTGTGTGAGTTTTTGAGCCATGTTCACTTATGCCTCATCTTCTTTTTTAACTTTTTGCCCCACATTTTTCTGCCTATAAAAACCTTCCATTTTGTGCAACTCATCTGCACCCTTCTAGTTGCTAGATGGGATGCTGCCTGATTCATTAATCACTTAATAAAACCTGTTAGATCTTCGCATTTACTCAGTTGAATTTTGTTCTTTACCACTGGCAACTGTCTTGAGAATGATCAAAATGAGGTTTCCTTAGTGATGAAAGTAGAAAACCTTCTGTTCGTAGCTGCTGCTTTTATATTTTTGTTGATGGGCTAAGCAGTGAAGAGTAGCTCTCATTAAAACTCTGAGAAAGCGGCCACAGCTGCTGGGGAGGAGGATTCAGAGAATATCCCACTCATGCTGCTCCACGGCTGGTTGTGCCTGTGTTATGGGACTAAAGAGATTTATTTGCTTGCATACATCAAAGCTAATCAAACTAAACAGGAGTTTGCAGCCAAGAAAGTACGGGTTTATTAGTCGAGGAAATAGTACCAAGCCTAGAGTCACAGGCAAGCAGTACTCAGAGACCAGGTTCTGCCTTCTTTCTGTCCTTTCATGGTTCCTTCCCAGCAATGTTGTTATGATTCTTGACACTCATGGCACCAGTAGGTTAGTCATTTAGTATGCAGATGAGATTATAATGAAGTATGAGGTCTTCTGAAGGTCACTTGCAACCATCTTAAATTCAGCCACTTCCTTCCTCCCTTCCTCCCTTCCTCCCTTCTTCCCTTCTTCCCTTCCTCCCTCCCTTCCTTCCTCCCTTCCTTCCTCACTTCCTTGCTTCCTTCCTTCCTCTTTTCTTTTCTTCCTCTCTTTCTTTCTCCTATTTATTAAATTTATTGGGCTGATATTTAGTTAATAAAATCATACAGGTTCAAGCGTACATTTTTAAGGTATGTGGTCTGTATAATGCATTGTGTGCCCACCACCCACAGTCAAATCATTTTCTGCTACCAAATAATTGGCCCCCTTTGAACCCCACCTCCACTACCCCCAGCTCCTTTACTTTAATAATCACCACACTGCTGTCTGTGTCTATGAGTTTCAGTTTTATATCCCAAGATGAGTGAAACCACATGGTTCTTGACATTTTTCATCTTACTTTTTTTGCTTAGCTTGATATTCTCAACATCCATCCATGTTGTCACATATGGTAGTATTTCATCTTTTCTTATGGCTGAGTAGTATTCTACTGTGTATATGCACCACAGCTTCTTTATCTAATCCTTTATTGAGGGACACTTTGGTTGTCTCCATGTCTTGGCCACTGTGAATAATACTGCAATGAGCATAGGGGTGCATGTATCTTTGCGAATAAATATATTCTTGGTTAGATACTCAGGAGAGGGATTGCTGGATCCTATGGTAACTCTATTGTTAATTTTTGGAGGAACCTCCAGACTGTTTTCCTTAGTGGCTGTACCAGTCTACATACTCACCAGCAGTGAATGAGGGTTCCCTTTTCTCCACAACCTCTCCAACACTTGTTATTACTTGTCATTGATAACAGCCATTCTAACAGCCATCACTAACAGGTCTCTCACTGTAGTTTTAATTTGCATTTCCCTAACAACTGGTGAAGTTGAATATCTTCTCATATATCATGTTGGCTGTTGGTATGTCTTCTTGGGAGAAGTGTCTGTTTAGGTCCTCTGCTCATTTTTTAATTTAGTTTTCTGTTTGGTGTTGAATTGTATGGGTTCCTAGTATATTTTGGATATTATCCCCTCATCAGAGCTGTTGTTTACCAATATCACCTCCCAGTCAATTGGTTGCCTTTTTGTTTTGTTGTTGGTTTTGTTTTGTTTTGTTTGTTTGCTGTGTAGAAGATTTTCAGTTTGATACAATCCCATTAATTTCTTTTTGCCTTTACTTCCCTTGCCTTTTGGATCAAGTTGATAAAATGTTCTCTACTACCAAGGTCCATAAGTTTAGTACTTACGTTTTCTTCTATATATTTATGTTTCGGATCTTATATTTAGATTTTTGATCCATTTTGAATGAATTTTTGTACATGGGGACAAACTTTAGCCTAGTTACTTTGTTTGCATGTGGCTTTCCACTTTTCCCAGCACCATTTACTATTAAAGAGGCTTTCTTCACTCCATTGTGTTTTTTAAGCCAGTTTCTTGGGAAGGAGCTATTAGTCGCACGTCTTCCTGTTCTCAAAGATAAAAAGAGTTAGGGTGGGTCAGGGCTCCTCCGGATTACCTAAACTTGATGTGGGGTAACAGTTTCACTTCTGAGACATGTGAAAAGAGACATTTTAAAGGTGCGTTAACCTACACACACAGAAACCATGAACAGGGTTTGCTTAAGGCAAAAATAAACCTTTAACTAAAGAAGTGATATGCCTGAAGTGTGACTACTCACGATGATCTGCCCAGTTAGGAACTTATAGTCAGATCACCCTGTGAAGTTACTTTCCGTAGAATCCTCCTTTTTTTTGTCCACAGAATTATTAAGTGATATCAACTTATAATTAAATACATTTTATTAAAGCTAAGTGATAACTTCAAACTAATTTCTTCCTACCTATTTCACTACATTACCTATACTCTTGATATGTCTATTTTATGGGATGGTATGATGAAATACTATAAACTGGTTTTACTTCACGTTTCTACCCGAGATGGTTTTCAGTGAATCGTATAGGTAGCTTGAAATTGCCCGTAGCTGAAATATGTACATCATGGAAATCAACAAATGCTACAAATCAGTACTTTTATTTCTATTTTCCTTCTTTCTTTCTGTGGATGAAGAAAAGGATGCTATGAAAAATAACCTCACAAGATGATCTGATCATAAATTCCTAACTGGGTAGGTCATGGTTGGTAGTCATGGCCCAGTCCTATAAATTTTTTCATGCCAACCCTGTTCATTATTCTTTGTGCATTTAACACACCTTTGAAACACCAGAAGTAATACCCCCTGAAGGGAGCATTAACCCTCCAGAGAGCACATAATCTTAACTCTCCTGTAATCCAATCTCCGCCTTGCTTCTATAGTTTTCCTTGGGTCCCTTCCTTCATTTCCGCTGCAGAAAACAAGCTGCAAAGCTGCTATTCTACAAAGCACTTGTGATCTCACTCCTCAGCAGATGTTATTGGTTTGGCTCAAATAAACTTCTAAACATTCTCTACAAGTTTGGACATCTCTTACATCGACATTTCCTTCTTTTCTCCTTTCCTTCCTTGACTGCTTCCCTGCCTTCTCTACACTCCCTACACTCCCTCTTTCTTTCTGTAAACATTTAGCAGCATGCCAGGGAGTACAAGAAATAGTAAGAATGATAAAAAAAAAAGGTAATTTCAAACTAGAATGGAGAGGGTCAGAAACAGGAAGGAAATAGGCTCAAGAAAATGATTGACGCGTATGGTTTAGCACTAAAGTTGTGAGTATGTCTTCTGGGTGGTTCTGAGTGGTTTTGCTAAGGCAGATAGGGCAGCTAACCCCAGCCAATTGACATTCAACTGCATTCCAAAGTATTTCAGAAAATCTGCAATTGCTATGGATGAAGTTAGAAACAGATATACTTAACAGATCGTGAATATTTGATATAATGTGAAGGGACCAGAAAACCCCTTTGCTCTACATCCAATGGTCATGTAGGTTGAGGATGCCTAGCTTCCTACCCTCTAAGATGTACTGCTCCACCTTTCCTGCCTTGGAGCCGGCTGCCTTCTCAACATCCTCGCTAGTCTCACCTGCCTGCTTTGTGTGTCTGAGTGTTACGTTGCTGGGGCTTTGCTCCTGTTGCTGAGTGTTCTCATGACTTTCCTATTTTTCTGTGCTCCTTTTTTGCTATACTATTTTACTCTTCTGTAAGTTTCCTATGGTATTTTCTGTTTTTTCTTTTTTTTATGGTTTTTTCCGTTCACAAACTTCTTGACTCTCCTCTATATTGTCACTCCATCTGTTTTCACCATCTGCTGTTTTTAAGTACTTGTATCCCTGCTCAAGGTGTCACTTCATAGCTGTGCATCCTTTATCAAGTTAACTTTGCGGAGCCTCATTTTTCTCCTTTGTAAAATGGGAAGATTTGTACCTTCTTCAGAGGTTTTAATAAGATTTAAATGGCATATTGTATATAAAATACTTAAAAATGCTTGGCATCTAAAATGATCAATCAAGGGCTCCTACTGTTTTAATAATGTTAATCCACACTGAGTTGTTACCCATGAACATCTACACTAAATTTACCAGTAGTTACAAACTCAAAAGCATACAGGGCTTAGGTAGAAAATAAATGAACGAAGTGGGTTGTTTTGGGTAGTGGCAGATGTGGTGGTAAAGTTAAGAGCTCATAACTTCTCCAAAAGAACCAACCACTTCTCAAATCTGGCCAGTTAATGTCATGTGGAAATGTGAGCTCAGAGCTGCCAGTTCTTTTAATTTTTCAGGAAACAGTGAAAATGAATATTTTTATAGATAATGTCTTGATGTAAAAATAATGTTGCTCAGGATTGTACTTCAGGGAAAACAAACCTATTAGCTCTATTTGGCCTGCTGCCCACCAGTTTTAAACCCCTGCAGGATATATTTATTGAGCTGTGTTTGAGCAGTTAGTTCCTTATTTATCAACAGGAAATCCTGTCTTTCATACGTGACAGAGTCAACTTTCTAGTAAAAGTGTGCTTGGAAGACAAGGCTTTTTGGAATCAAAATCTATGGAGTTTCCTTCACTCAAAGTACAACTTAACTACAACCAGGCATTTCAAAGGCTGGGTACTTAACACTTTTAGAAAAATGTTTTATTTTCTATCAACAATTCTGTCTTGATTACATTAGACAAAAATTAGCTAGTTTTGAAAACTATCTTTATGATTAGAAATAAAAGTTGAGAGAGTTTGGGGTAATAGGATGGTTTAATATTCTGAAAGTTTGATTGGACTTCATAGATGAGTTAATACTTCTATCTTCTGGCTATAAGATACTGGGCAAGTCACTAATTTACATGGGCGTTAGTTTCCTTATTTGCAAAATAAAGGGGCTGAGTAAAACTATCTTTACATTTTTCTCCAGAGTCATTATTTTGTAGAAACTGATAACTGATTTGTTTAAACCTCTTGTAACTACTAGAGTGAAGCTAATGTCTTCATATAAATTTAATTCAATTTAGTTCTCTCTTAATTTTTTAATTGAAGACCTAACATAAAGAATGCGTTTCTTATGTTGACAAGACCAAAATAAAAAATTAATGATCCCTTAATTACTCAAGGGAGCATTACAAAAAAAAAGGTTTTCTGCAGAGAGCTTGAAGTTTACTGAGGAGAGAGAAGTCAGTGCTAGTGGCAGTTGAGACTGGATGAAAAAGGGACCACACACTAAACCCGACAAGCTCCAGGGAAGCCGACATGGCAGGCCTTACAAACTCGGAGACCTAAAGAACCAATAGGCTGGTCTGAAATTAAACCTTTCTAGCTAAAAGCGGGTCACCGCAGGTAGACTGTCCTAGGCCTGTATCTTCTCTGACAAAGGTCAATCTTTACTTTAACTGAGCTTGTCTATTATTATCTTGCATCTATGATAACATTCCTTTGGAATGTCAGGGTAATTTCTTTTTTTTTCCCCCCAGACCCCTTAGGGCACAATCTCCACCAGAGCAAGAGACCAGAGAACACTCATTGCTATTGTTATCATGTTAATTGTTTACTGTTAACTCTCCTATACTCACCTATGTAAAGGAAGTATGTGTCCAATCCCAAGGATTTCCTGCTTTGCTTTCTGCCTTTTCCCTGATGGGTCAGCAATGGATTTCATGTAATCTCCTTACACCTCCTCCTTCAACTGTAAAGTACAAAATAAGGTGCAATGCTGCCCTTCTCTGGAGCAGTTTCTCAGTTCATTGAGATTCTGTCATCTGTTTGGTTCATATTAACTCATAACAATTCTTACAGATTTGGTGTTGACAAGACCAAAATAAAACTATGAGATAGAATACAATGTTAGAAGAACGATGAGATGGATACATTCTTCTTTCATCTCAAAGTAGGAAAAGGCTGTCTAGCTGGCCCGGCGTGAAAGACAGCAAAAGAAAAGAGGGGTAAATTTGACTATGAAAGACATTTATTGGCACGGAAAAAAATATAATCAAAAGACAACTGAAAAACCAGAGAAAATATTTATAGCATGTAACCTAGATAAAGGGCTTATGTACCTAACATATGGAGAATTGGGGGGCAGAGGACCAAAAACCTGGTTGAAAAACAGAAATAGGTATGAACACACAATTCACACACACAAAAGCAAAATATAAAAATAGCCCTCACCTGTAGTTAAAATAATCAGTTTAAACTCATTCACAATCAGAGAAATAGTGATCAAAACAACATATTTAGCCTAGAAGATTGGCAACATTTAAAAAGTGTAAGAATACATTATATTGGTAAGCCAGGGGAAACAAGTGTTCCCATACATTACTGCTGGGAATGCAAACTGGTGTAATCCTTCTAAAGAGAAAGTCGACAATGCATGTGCACTTGCATTTTGACCAGTGATTCTATTTCTAGGAATCTGCTCTGAACAGTCCCCAAATAAGAAAATACATATGCACAGTGTTATTTGCTGCAACATTATTTATAATTTCAGAATGTCGGAAGAATCCAAATGCCATGTATAGAAGAGCTGTTGAATAAACTATGGCGTATCCCTGTGAGAGTACTATGCAACTGTAGAAAAGAATGAGAAAGATCTCCACGGAGTGATATGAAGTAATTTCTAGGATATACAGTCCACTGCAAAAAGCCAAATGTTATCCTTTATGTAAGAGCAACAGAGGATATGAGGATGTACATCAGTGTTTGCTCCTCTGTGCAAATAAAATAAAGGATGGAGCAAGAACTACGTAATATGATTGGCTTTCAACAGAGGTGAGTGGGATAGACGTAGAAAGAAGGGAAGAATGGGGATTGAGTAGTGGGGATTAGAGGAAAGGACAATTCTCTGAGTACATTTTTTGAATAGTTCTAACTCCTATAATCCTAGTACTGTTTCTCATACCATTCCCTCCAATGACTAATTAAAATTCATCATAATGTGGAAAGAATCCAAAATGGAATACACACTGTAACAGGTGAATCTGTGTTACAAATGAATATTAACCACAATGAAGGAGATGGGGAAGATTAAAATGAACTTAAATAATTTTGAAAACAGTACTTTGTCTGCATACTGTGAGATTAGACAGAATAATTGTGTATAAATACTGTACTATAGTTACTAAGTTTGTTTTTCACAGGGTGTAGTCCAGCAATTCTAAAACTAATATATGTGTATATTAGGATCAAACAAATAAATACGTCATATATAATGAAAGTCAGGTTTCTCATTGTCAGAGAAAGAAGTTTCAAATAAAAAAAGGGGGAAAACTAGAATAAACTGTGAGATATTGGATTAGAACTGGAGGTAGAGGTGTTGTGATAGGCAGAATGATGGTCTACAACAGGGGTCCCTGACCCCCAGGCCATGGGCTGGTACTGCCTCAGGAGCATGAACCCGACTGTGAACTGCACAGGCAAGGGATCTAGGTTGTGTGCTCTTTTTGACAATGTAATGCCTGGTGATCTGAGGTGGAGCTGAGGCGGTGATGCTGGCGCTGCGGAGCAGCTGCAAATACAGATCATCATTAGCGGAGAGTTTTGACTGCACAGAGACCACAATAAATCAATTACTTGCAGACTCCTATCAAAATCCTATCAGTGAGTGGTAAGTGACAATTAAGCTGCATCTGGTAGCAGGCTGTAAAGTCATTCCCCCACTCTGGTTTGTGGAAAAATTGTCTTCCATGAAATTGGTCCATGGTGCCAAAAAGGTTGGGGGACACTGGTCTACAGAACTTGTGAATATATTACACCACGTGGCAAAGGGGAATTACATTTACAAATGAAATTTTATTGCTGAACAGCTGATCTTAAAATAGGAAGATTATCTTGGATTCTCTGCATGGGCCCAATGCAATCGTAAGGGTCATTATAAGTGAAAGAGGGAGGTAGGAAAGTCGGACTCAGCACAACAACCCGAGAAAGACTTAACCAGCCATTGCTGGTTTTGGAGATAGAGGGGACTAGGACTTAGTTTTAAGGAGCTCTAGAATCAAAGGCTAGAGTTTAGATAATTTGAGCAACAAAATAAGCAATGACAGTGAGGGATCATAACTCATTAAAAAAAAAAAAAAAGCCTTGTCTGTGTAGCTCAGTTGGTTAGAGTGTTGTCCCCATACACCAAGGTTGTGGGTTTGATCCCCAGTCAGAGCACATAAAAGAATCAATCCAGGAAAGCTTAAATAAGTGGAAGAACAAATCAATGTTTCTTTCTCTCTCTCTCTCTCCTTCCTCCTTCTCTATCTCTTTCATATCAATAAAAAAAATGAAAATAAAATAACATTCATTAGTCCATACAAATTTAAGTAATTGAATAAGTTAATAAACGAGAAAGAACAACTTCCTTATAGAAGAAGTCAATGAATACCTATAGAGAAAATTAAAGGAATGGAAGAAATGCCATTGATAAACACTGCAGCCAGAGCTATCAAGGGATGCTAAAATCCGTGGGCAAAGTGGTATGAGAACGAGAAATATGAATAACCTTAAACGATCTTCCTTGAGGTATTTGTTAATTATAAAGGGGAAAATGGCAATTGTACAGTGAAGAAACATGGCAGATAACACCTTAACCAAAGACCCAGGTTGATATCATCCAAAGGAATACATGTTGGCACCATGTTGCATTGGATCTGAGGGACGTCAGGAATGCATAAACTCAGTGCAGTTGTGAGCAAACATCAGACAAATCCAAAATGAGAAACACTCCACAAAATAACTGTCTACTACTGTTCAAAAACGTAAAGGTCATGAAAAACAAGGAAAGATTGAGGAAATGTCATAGCTTGGAGGAGTCTAAGGAAGCATGACAACTACATGCCATGCGAGATTCTCGGCTTGCCCTCGACTAGAAAAAGGGTATCTAAGAAAAAGTGGAGAACTTTGAATGAGGTCTTGTAGTTTAATTAATAATTTTATACCAACATTACTTTCCCTGTTATACAAGATGTTAACAGCAGGGAAAGCTGAGTGAAGGATATATGAGAACTCGCTGTACTATTTCTGCAGCTTTTCTGTAAATCTAAAATTACTTCAAGGCAAAAAGTTAAAGAAAAAAGCACTGTTAACAGCAGTGCTGGGGAAGGGCTTTAAAGCGTCTCATGGTGGAGAGAGCCGTTTGGAAAGGCTTCATGGCAGAAGCAGTGTGTTAGCGTGCGAGAGCTGCCAGAATGGATTACCACAGACCAGGTGTCTTAAACAACAGAAATGTATTTCTCGTACTTCTAGAAGCTGGAAGTCCAAGATCCAAGTGTTGGCAGAGTTGGTTTCTCCTGAGGCCTGTCTTTGGTTTGCAGGTGGCGGCTTTCTTACTGTGTCCTTGCATGGCCTTTTCTCTGTGCCCCGCCCCCTGCTTCTCACCCCCGCCCACCTGCATCTCTGCTGTCTCTTCTTATAAGGATCACACCTTTATATAACCTTAATTACCTCTTTAAAGGCTCTATTTTCTTTCTTTTTTGAAAAAGATTTTATTTATTTACTTTTAGAGAGAAGGGAAGGGTGAGGGAAAGAGAGAAAGAGAAACATTGATCAGTTGCCCCTGGCACACCCCTAACCAGGGACCCAGCCTGCAACCTAGGCATGTGCTCTGACTGGGAATGGAACCAGCTACTTTCCTTGGTGGGCTGGTGGTCAATCCACTGAGCTATACTAGCCAGGAAGGCTCTATTTTTCTAATACAATCATCTTGGGGGTTAAGGTTTCAGAATATGAATTTTGAGGGGACATAATTTAGTTCATAACAGATGACAGTTATAAAGGGTCTTGAAGGATAGACATTAGCAGTGTCAGGGAAAATGTGTGGCAGTGATTTAAGAAACAAGTGGCCTGCTAAGTTAGTCAGGGTTTTCTAGAGAAACAGAACCCATAGGACATGTATAGATGTATAGAGAGAGATTTCTTATGAGAGATTCTTTAGATAATTATGGAGGTTGAGAAGTCTCAATCTGCCGTTTGCACCTGGAGGACCAGGAGAGCCGATGATATAGTTCCAGTTCAGACTGAAAGGCCTAAGAACCAAGAGAGGGCTCCACCCAAAAGTAGTAGCTTTGCTGCTCACTTGGTAAATGAGCCATAGCACCATAATGAAATAAAGAATATGTTGCCTTTAAAATTTGAAGAGGCCTACGAGGCATTGTGTTTCTTTCTTAGTTATAGGAGAGGCCAGATGTAATTTATCTTTCACCTTAAAAAGGATATTTTAGCCCTGGCTGGTGTCAGCGGATTGAGTGCCAACCTGAGAAGCAAGCTATACCATTGGAGATAGAAGGGGACTAGGACCCAGCTTTAAGGAGCTCTAGAATCAAAGGCCAGAGTTTAAATAATCTGAGCAACAAAATAATCAATGACAGTGATGGATCATAACTCATAAAAAAAAAAAAAAAGCCTTGTCTGTGTAGCTCAGTTGGTTAGAGGGTTGCCGATTTGATTCCCAGTCAGAGCACATGCCTGGGTTGTGGGCCAGGTCCCCACTAGGTGGCACGCAAGAGGCAACCACACATTAATATTTCTCTCCCTCTCTTTGTCTCTCTCTTCCCATCTAAAAATAAACAAATATATATATTTTTTTAAAAAGTGATATTTTAACATGCCTACATCAGTAGAACCCTAGACATTTCACTGAGGTAGAAGGTTTTTGAATTCTAATCAAATTTATTTCCCACCCTCTTGACATGCAAATATCTTGCCAATAATTCCACAGTAGTTGCCACTTCTTGCCCACCAGTTTCAATTAGCATATTGTCATTATTATCTTTTGAAAGAGAAAGGTGATCAAGATCTCTGTGAACAAAACTATGTCATGAAGCTAGGGAGTTGATACAGCCCTGAGGTAGGACAGTGAAGGTATATTGCTGGCCCTGTCAGCTGAAAAAAATATTGCTTTTAGTGGGCCTATGGACAGGAATGGAGAAAAGGTATTTTCCAGGTAAACAGCTGCAAACCAGGTGCTAGGGGATGTGTTGATCTGTTCAAGTAATAAAACCACCTCTGGTACAGTAGCTGCAATTGGAGTCACCACCTGAATCTTTTAAGTCTCTGATAGCGGCACTGGTCTCTGCAGTTCCTCTAGGAATGTGATTGTTCTATTAATTTATAATTTTCCTAGGTAGAGATGATTGTAATGGCTTCCACTTGGCTTTTACCACCATAGAAGACTTTACTCCACAGGTCAGGGAACCAATGAGGGGATTCTGTCAGTGCCTAAGTATGTCTATTCCAATTATGTCATTCCAGCCCAAACCCAAAGACCTGAGAACCATGAGAGTCAATGGCATAAGTCCAAGTCCAAGTCTGAAGATCTGAGAACCAGAAGTGTCAATGTTCAAGAGCAGGAGAAGATGAAAATTCCAGTTTAAGCAAAAGGAGCAAATTCATCCTTCTTTTGTCTTTTGTTTTATTCAGGCCCTCAATGGATTGGGTCATGCCCACCCGCACTGGTGAGGGTAATCGACTTTCCTCAGTCTACTGATTCAAATGCTACTGTCTCCCAGAAACCCTCTCACAGACACTCCCAGAAATGTTTTTCCAGTTATCTGGGCATCCTTGAGCCTAGTCAGATTGATATTGTACATAAAATGAACCATCATGCCTGGTTTGATAGGAGCTGTGATAGTCAGGTCTACTATGTGTGGGAAGGTGGAGCCATATTCCTGAGGTTTTGAATTATTCACAGTGGCAAAGAAAAGGTATTGAGACCAGTTAAAGAATTATTGAAGTAGTTTAGGTGGGAAGCAGAGGGACTTGAATTAATGTTATTGAAGTGAGATTAGAAAGAGATGGTTGAGAGGGAGATTGTAAATATAGAATTAATACAATTCCAGAAAATTACTAGCTGCCTATACAATACCCATTTTCATTATTTCCTTATAACAGGTTTCAGTTTGGGCGGTATGGAGTTCAGGATTCCTATTTAGAAACTGACATTTCCTAGCTTCCTTCCAGATAGTGTTGTTGGGGAACAACCGAGTGGTCTTCCAGGAAAGCTTTTCAAAAGAGGGGCAATCATTGCTGCCACTGACTATTCCTCCCCCTCTTTCCTGCCCAGGACTCCATGCCTGGAGGTGGAATAACCATTCGGGACCATGACACAAGGACAAAAGCCATGTGCAGGAATGACTTAGCAGCAGGAGTTGGGTAACCTGGGTCTCTGATGCCATGCCAGTCCAGGGCCACTCACATCAGGTATTTACTTATGTAAACATTCAACAAATAATTACTAATTAAATTCACTGTTTTTGCGTGTGTGGGGGGGGAGGGAGGAGAAGTTGTTTGGTTGTTTCTGATTATTGCAATTGAATGCAATCCTAAGCTATCTGGTAAACTGTCTTTCTCGCATGAGTGTGATATGGTGAAACTATATTTCACACATAGTGACTGGAAAATTAACAGTGCTGTTAAGAGAGAAAGAAAAATTAATGCTTTTAATGAAAGTTTATTTGTTTATTCAACTACTAATTAAATATTTATCTTCCTCTTACTACATGCCAGGCACTGTTCTAAGGACTCAGAATTGAGTGGCAAGTACATGGATAAAGTCCCTGCTCTCATGTCAGTAGAGACAGACAATAAACAACACCAAGAACAATACCAGAAACAGAAGAAAAGTTTTGATTGCAATAAACACGAGACAAAGATGTAATGCAGAATGATACTAAGTGGAGAGTTAGTGGGTGGCTCCCATAAGGAGGCGCTGTGAGACACATTGAACTGGTGGGTTTCTGCACCATCGCAGTGAGAGCTTTTGGAAATGTGAATTTAAAGATTAAGAGAGGAGTTGGGCAAGACATTTAGTTCAGGGAGTTTTCACCATAGAGATGATAGTAGAAACAAAGTATGAGTAAATGAGAATGAATAAAGAAATTTTAGGGTATATAAAATGGAAAAAGATTCATCCAAGGTTATCAGAGAACTCTGGGAAGTACTGTATTTTGCTTGAGCACATGTACGAGAAACTTTAAAAAGAGCAGTCATTAATACTTCAGAGATGTTAAAGCAGAGGAATTTTAAGGAAAGACCAATAAATTTGGCAAATTCGCAGTCATCAATATTTAGTGATATTTGAAGAGCTGTTTTATAAATAAACGTAATAAAAAAATGAAGACAGCAAATGTGAACCGCTCCAAACTCATCTTTCTCCCTCTTCCAACACACACAGGTGTGGCTGAATGGGTAGGCATGGCTCCTTTAAAAAATTTAGCATTTCTGATAACACATCTCTTCATTTGACAGTATGTTCAACTATTTCCTTTGAACACTGGCCCTGGCATTTTACAGTGGCCCATGGCATCCCCCTGATTCTCTGATTCCTGTAGTTCATATAACTGCTGAGAGAAATAACACTTAGAGTCACTCAGTTGTGTAAGAGCTGGATGTTTTATGACCTCTTCATCTCATTAAAAAAAACAACTAAATTTTTTCTTACAGTTGGAAAAAGCTTTAGATTGGAGTAAAGCTTTACACTGACCTAAGGCTCCAAGTTTATAGGTCCGATTTATTACTCCTATAAGTTCATGGGACAACTCTATATGAACTCTTCCATAGGGTGTGAAATCTTAATTTAGTCAGGTGTTCATGTCTTCTCATGTAATTAAGCAATTATTTTCAAGTGGGTTACAATTTTTAGAAGGTTTGAAAAATGTTAGTAAAAATAGCACTCTGCAGTATTTACATTGAGTTCTAATCCTAGTTGTTTAAAGAATGTTTATCAGTTGAAGATATGGCAAATATTAGCATTTCTACTTTGTAGGCAGAGAGATTATGTGATGTACTTGATGTGATACTAAAGGTCAAAACTGGGAGATTCTGAGTCAGAGCTTTTATTAATTTTGTTTCTCCATTTTCTATTATCTTTCTCTCTTTTTCATCTTTCCTGTACTAATAAATCCATTTAAGTGTTTTGGAGCAATAATTTTGAAAAAATGATAGTTAAATTCTTAATTATTTTTGAGAGTGCCATTGTAGAATGGTGATTATTGCTATGGATTACCAACTTACTCTATTATCAGCCAATTACTGACCACATTTTTAACACATACCATGTCTTGCAGACATATTTAACCAGCCTTCTTAAAACTCTGCCAACTAAAACATGTAATCTGAGTAAAACCAGTATTTTTATAACAGAGATACAGCTTGGAATCAGATCCTCATTCTCCCCTTTAGGGGCCTTGTGTGAATCTATCACCTATTATCAATCAATCAATCAATCAATCAATCATCTACCTATTGAAATTCTCTTGTCTCTGTTAGGGAGGTAGATTGCATATGCAATGGTTAATTTACTGGGTAGAATATGAAGGAGAACCTTTCTCTTTCGGGTATCTACTCTGACTTACTCAATGTCAGGTTCTACATAATCATTTTTAGATCTTGTGTAGTGGGAAATTCTTTTAATATAGAGGCCATGTATCCCTCTTGTTGGCTCATCAGATTTAACACAAATCAGATTAGACACAAAGCCCCAATTAGTTGTGTGAAATGATGCTACCAGCCTGTTATCAGCAGAGGATAGTGTACACACTCTTGACAAGTACTTAACTGGCATTAAAGAGTCTGTAGACTAGAGTGATTGCTCCCATCTGAGGAAAAATCTCGTGGTCTTGTGCTCATTTGAAGGAACGTGAATCTCATCAGTTAGCATCCACAAAGGAGAGCAATACTTTTAAAACACTGGGGCTAAAGCACCATTCAAAATAGAAGGTAAAATAAATCACTTTTTAGAAGAAGATTATACTGGTTACCACCCATAGATTTTCCTGAAAGAATTACTAAAGCATGTGCTTCAGTAAGGATAGAGGTAAACCTGGAGTGAGAGAGAGAGAGAGAGAGAGAGAGAATGTGAACTAGCCATTCTGGTCCTAAGAAACTATCTGTTAAAATCAGAATTATGCTATACAAGGGGTTTCATTTGGGGTTGGTTAATATTGAATTACATTCAATTATAAATGAGCTATCAAAGAAAACTCTAACCCGACAATCCAGAATGATGTTCAGAGAACTCTCAGAGCCTCCAGCAATTTCTCTTCCAAGTTGATTAACTTTCTAGTCTGCAATTAATTGGGAAGATCCATTTAAAAGCAGCTTGTTAATCAATTCTTGCTGGTATTATCTGCTAAGATTGTATGTGGTAGATGTTAAAAGATTAGCATTGAAATTACTCTGAAAACACTAGGCACAATTCAATCACTTTGACCAGTAGGTTACAGCTCCAAAAGTTAAAAATAAGTAAAACCAATATGAAAGTGGGAACACACAGACACACAGACACACACGCAACACACAGAGGACAGAACAGTGGAGCTGAGGGCTGTGACAAGAGAGAGATAACGGGTATTTGAAGTCAGAAGTCTGCCAGGGTAGAAAGCAGGAAAAGTGATTAATCCAGAGTCTAGTTAGGTCTAGTTATGGATCAGAAAACTAGTTTCAGGAGAATGTGAAAGAAATGTATTGACTCCCGGCAATTGGTATCCAGAGATCGAATAGTCTCCAGACAACAAAGTTTCGGGATTCCACTAGTATTTGTTGAATACTTTCTATGGTCGGCCACCTGAGCTAGGGGCTGAGGAGAAATAAAGATGTGGGAGATAACACCCATGGGCTCCAGAGGCAATCTAAGGACAGATATCTAGTGGAGTGAAAGACAGACAGAAACAATTTTGTAAGACGTGATAAAATAGTGGTTGAGAAACATGCTAAGAAAATAGGAGAGAGGAGAATTAAGTTCCAACTAGGGGTGATTAGGAAAGTGTTTTAGAGTAAATTGATTTAAATTAGATCTTGAAAAATGAGTAAGAATTTTATATCAGGCAATGGGCACAGGCCTTCTAAGCAAAGATACATAACTAAGGAACGTGAGGAAAATAAAGCTTAAGATTCAGCTGCAAGTATTCCCAGCGGGGCTTCTCTACGCACCGCATCTTTGTTGGAGACTTCGCCTTGTGCCCAGAAAACAGCCAGTAGATTCATCTGAACAGAGGGGAAAGTGAAGTGACAAGAAGGACAAACAACTCCTGAAAGAATGGAGGCAAGCAGAGAAATATGTATGTATTGGGTTGGCCAAGAAGTTTCCCCGCCACCCACCGTAAGATGGCTCTAATAACACTTACTTGTCTTTAACTTTATTTGAAATAATTTTGTTAGAGTATATTGTGACAGTGGTCATATCAGCGTGCCTTTAAAAAAATCTTATCAAAATTGGTGAATTTTTGTGTAGCCATCTTAATGTTGAAGATGGAAAAAATACACAACATTTTTTGGCATGTCATGCTTTATTAATTCAAGAGAGATAAAAGCGCAACTGAAATGCAAAAAAAAAAAAAAAAGATTTGTGCGGTGTATGGAGAAGGTGCTGTGACTGATCAAACACGTCAGCAGTGGTTTACAAAGTTCTGTGCTGGAGATTTCTCACTGGATGATGCTCCACAGTCCAGAAGATCAGTTGAGTTGATAGCCATCAAACTGAGACATGAATTGAGAACAATCAGTGTTACACCAAGTGGGAGAAAGCTGACATACTCGAAATATCCAAATCAATGAAGTGATTTTTGAAAACGAATAAGGTGTCTTTTACTTAATAGAAAAAAAACTAAACAGACTCTTTGTCCAACCCAATATATATAAAATTCCTTTGTGTGTTTAAATATGTTTTTCTGTGGCATCTCACTGCACATATCGTTCTCTTAGTTTTGCCACTCACCTTCCTTTTCGTGAGCTTTACACCTCTCCATGGCTATGGTTCATTCATTTTACCTTCCTGTTTGCCCATTCTTCTTCTCACGACTCTTTATGTTCTATTCAATTTTTCAATATTACAAACAGTGCTACTGCATTGTAAAAATATCTTCTTACACAGGCATGCACGTTTTTCCTAGAGAATATACCTAGAAAGGGAGTGACTGAGCCATGATGCATGTATTCCTAACATACTAGACATGGTCTATAATTCATTTATATTTCTTCATGCAACCCTCCCCCATCCCTTTGGCCATTCACATAGTAGGTACTTAATAGATATTCATAAATTTCCAAGGTGGAAAGAAAGATGAAATTTGCTGAGGGCAATGAGAGCTACAGGAAGAAGTGAAAAAAAAAAAACCAGAGAGGAAGAAACGAGAGTGGCAATTGGAACACTGCCTTGGTGTGTTAGGGAACAGGTAGAAAAGTGTTTGAAGTGGAGACTTTGAGGCAGCCGGGCTCCTCCCGAGACCTTGGGGAGCCTCCTTGCATGAGAGCCTTCAGTGGGGCCTGTGTGCTCATGCCCCAAGGCCTGAGTCAAACCTGGCCTCTCTTCAAACTCTCGGAGTCTCAATCTTTGGCTTAAAATGGAGATTGCAACAAAGGTAATAATAGTAATTACCTCTGGATATTGTGAAGATTTAACAAGAAACACTACGGGGAAGTACTCAATGTATTTACTTTATTTGTAACTATTTAAGTATGTTCTTATCCCTGGCCCATGCCTCTCCTTTTGTAGCTTTTCAATTTTAGTCTCATGAACCATTTCTCAAGTGTCATCGTCTCGGTCGTCGTGACATAATGTCTGTACTGCCCTGAGTGCACTGGGAAGTGTGGAATGCAGCATTAACCCAGGTACTCCAGGGTTTGATGAACCAGGTAGAGTGGGTCAAATGGCAATTTCCTGGTTTGGGACACTGTTGTACATAGTGGTAATAAAGGTAATATAAGAGGTCTTTTGGCAACCTCTCCCAGTGTTGACTCCAATTGGGTTAAAAACACAAACAAACATCAGTGGAAATCCCCAAGTGTCTCTGATACATCCTGCTGTTAAACTACGTCTTTGCCTTATGGTAGTTAGGTAGTTCTTCGTTTTTAAAATTATATTTTATTGATTATGCTATTACTGTTCTGATTTTTCTCCCTTTGCCCTCCTCCACCCAGCACCCACCACTCCCTAAGGCAATCTCCCCACCATTGTTCATGTCCATGAGTCACGTGTATGTTCTTTGGCTACTTCATTTTCCTAAACTATACTTTACATCCACATGGCTATTCTGTAACCACCTATTTGTACTTCTTAATCCCCTCACCTCTTCACCCATTTTCTCCCTTTCCCCTCCCATCTGGCAACCATCTGGTAACTAACCTCCCTTCTCTTGCTGCTTTTAATATTCTCTCTTTATCTTTAACCTTTGCCTTTTAATAATGGTGTGTCTTGGAGTGGGCCTCTTTGCATCCATCGTAATTGGGACTCTCTGTGCTTCCTGGACTTGCATGTATATTTCCTTCACCAAATTAGGGAAGTTTTTTTTCACTATTTTTTCAAATAGAGTTTCAATTTCTTGCTCTTTCTCTTCTCCTTCTGGCACCACTATGATGTGAATGTTGGACCTCTTGAAATCGTCCCAGAGGATGTTTACACTATCCTCATCTTTTTGGATTCTTTTTCTTCTTGTTGGCTGTGTGGTTGTTTTTTTCTTCCTTATGTTCCAAATCATTGATTCGAGTCTCAGCTTCATCCATTCTACTATAGTTTCCCTGTAAACTGTTCTTCATTTCAATTAGTGTATCATTTGTTTCTGACTGGGTCTTTTTTATGCTGCTGAGGTCCTCACTAAGTTCCTTGAACATCCTTAGAGTGTTCTGAACTCTGCATCTGACAGATTGCTTATCTCCATTTTGTTTAGTTCTTTTTCTGGAGTTTTGATCTGTTCTTTCATTTGGGCCATGTTTCTTTGTCTATTCATTTTGGCAGCCTCCCTGTATTTGCTTCTATGTATTAGGTAGAGCTGCTTTGACTCTTGTGTCTTGGTAGTGTGGTCTAATGTAGTAGGTATCCTGTAGGGTCCAGTGGCACAGCCTCCCCTATCACCCAAGCTGGGTCCTCAAGGTGCGCACTTCGTGTGGGCTGAGTACACCCTCCTCTTGTAGTCGAGCCTTGGTTGCTGTTGGGAGGTTAATGGGAGGGATTATCCAGGCCAGTCAGCTGCAAGGCCTGGCTGTGACCACTGACCACCTACCTCTGCCCTCTGGGAAGGATCGGCTGTGCAGGGGCAGCGTGGTGGGTGTGATTGCAATACTTCACACTTGTCTCCATTTTACTTCATTTGATCTAGTTTGGCCTTTGTAAAATTGTGATTTTGACTCTGTTATCAATATACATATTATTCTTTCCTAAAGCAAACTCTTCTGGTTCACTTCCTATTTTGTTCATTTAAGAAAAAGCATGAAAGACGTGATTTATCTTGTTTTCTTCTTTCTTCCCACCTGAGAGTCTTTCCCCCAGCTCTTTTCTCCACCTGAAATATGCCTCCTGCAGATGCCTTACTTCCTTTAAGGCGTCCTTGAGACTTGGCTCCAATTTACCATCTTACTGAAGCCTTCCCTGACCACCCCTGTTTAATATTGCAACCCCCATCCTCTGCCAATATTCTCCTTTGCCCCATTTTATTTCATAGCACTCAAAGCCATCCAACATAAAATATGTATGTTTACTAATTATGATTACTCTCTGTCTATCCCTCTGTTCCTGAGGACAGGGATCTATGTTTTTTTTCACTAACAGATTTCAAGCTTCTAGAATAGTGCTGAACACATTGTAGGCAATCAAGAAATATTAATTGGATAAATTAAATACATTCCAGGCTACTACGAATTGTGATAAATTAGTGTAGAAGCTCTGTAAATCATACTGATAGTGCAAATGCTTCCTGGGTTCCCACAGTGCATGTATTATCACTTTTAGGTTTTGATATGTTGATAATTTGCTTGTTTTTCACAGATATTTTAGTGAGAATCTGAGAAAGACTGAATCAGAGAGTGTTAGAAGCCATTTTATATCAGACATGTCAAATAGATTTTTATGTAATAAATTTCCAAGCAAGTCACTGATAAAAATATTGATCAGAAGAGGCCAAAGATAGATCCCTGCAGGCTCCTGTAATAGCTCTCTAGTCATTTATCTCTACTCTTTTGTAGTCATTTATCCCGTTGGTATTAACCTGGTAGAACTGTCATTCAGCTCTCATTTCTCTCTGTGAGCCACGAAGATATGATGTTTAAAGTTGATAAATATGGGTCCTGACTGGTGTGGCTTAGTGGGTTGGGTGTTGTCTGGCAGACCGAAAGGTCACTGGTTTGATTCCCAGTGAGGGCACATGCTCAGGTTGCATGGCAGGTCTGCAGTTGGGGTCATGCATGAATATTTCTCTCACACATAGATGTTTGTCCCCCCCTCTTTCTCCCTCCCTTCTCCTCTCTCTAAAATAAATGAATAAAGTCTTAAAAATATAAAGTTGGTAAATATGGGACTCCAGACCAATAATAATAAGTGCTAATATTTATCGAGCACTTACTATTTGCTGGGCACTGCACTAAGCTCATTACACAGACATTTTATTTAATGGATTTATACCAGCCCCCCTCCCACTTTTTTATAATGAGAGAGATCCTAAAGTTAGTAAGCGATGCAATGAATCTTTGACCCTAGACAGTCTGAGTCCAGTGTCTAGTCACGACTATTATACTGGCTCTCTGACAGATATATTGTTTGTGAATGTTGCTGAATCAATACCCTAAATATTCTGACATCAAATATTTGGTGGAAAGCCTATTATGTGCCAAGACATGTGCTAGGAAAGAATCCCATCCCTATGGGAAATTTAGAATTGTGGAGACACAGAACGAATCTGATGCCTGTCCTCTGCAGTTTTTTTATTTTTTTAAATCCAGTGATATCTTTCCCTTTATACCAATGAGACTTGGTTCTGAAAACCTGTTGGTAACCAATAAACACTAAAATCCGGGATAAATACACCTCTCCTCGGAGGTTTCTAAAAGCCAGGAACTGGGGACACTTTCTTGACAGAGCTTGCTTATTTATAGCTTCACATAAATGCCAATTGTTTGAATCATGAGAGTAGCTGTGCTTAAACAGATACCCCTGACCTGCCGCCAGCGTGCTGTCTTTGATCTGGCGAGTCTTTTCCCCAAGTCCTCATGTGATCTCATCTCACTGCCCCTTAACTGAAGGCAATTTTCATGTTTTATATTTAATCCATTTGAGGCACTGAGCCAGATGGTGAATTAATTACTTTTGTAGGTTGAGAAAATATCCCAACTTCATTGTTAAATTTACCTGATGTTAGAAACTTTTTTTTTTTGAAGGCTGTATTGATAGCATTTGGTCTTTTACTTCATTAAAATTTTTGATTAAAAGGCAGAGTCGTATGGGGTAATGGCTGATTCCAAATGCTTTGGGATAAGGATTGTTTTAATCACAGGTGAAACTAGGTAAGGCTATTGTTTGCTTGTCGCTTCTTTTTGAGGCACTGACAAATTGCCTTGGAGGTGATACGGCTATGAGGTCTTCATGACGGGCGGTAGAGGGGAAAAGTCCAGTTTGAAGTTTATAGAATTTACAGGGAGGGTTACTTCAACACGATGAACAATCTGGAGAAAATACTGTTATGATGTTATTTCTCTGAAAGGCAGAGGGAAGAATTAAGAAAGCTCTGAACTTGAGGTCAGAACACCCAGTTCTAAATCTCGTTTCCCGCACTATTTTGGAACGTTACCTTGTACACGCCACAGAACCTTGCTGAGTCTCCGTCTCTTTGCATGTAAAATGGGAATAATGATACTTCCTCATTATTATTCCTGGACCCACTGATACACAGTTAACTAATTGTAATGGGGTGGGTACTTAAAAATGCTACTGGTATTTTAGTCTTTGATGCTGAAAATGTATTACAAATGACTCAGGTTCTTGATGCACTGGCCACTATTACGGTTGGAGAGGAGATGAACATTACTCTCCTCCTTCACAAATGGACAAACCGTATTTTAAGTGACCTGAACCTCATCGTTTGGAAAGTGGCAGAGAACCTGTCTTCTGACAAATACCTTCCGTATCAGTCCCTGTTCAACAGCAAACAACATAGTAATAAAAGAAAAGGCCTCTCCTAAATCAAGTAGACTACATCTTCGACGATTGAATGCAAACCTTGACTGTGTAAGCATTTCCAGAAGAAGGTCATTGTCTATGGAATTAATTTTCATTTTTGACTCAACAGTGCCTGTTAGCTGTCAGAGCTTGGTGAGAATCCCATCTGGTTAGTTAGGGACTGGAGTGATTGATGAAGGACTGACAGAAGTTAGAAGATAGATCCTTGCACCTAGAAATAAATTATTTAAGTGTCCTTTACTTCTGGGTAGAAACTAAGTCTCTGTCTAGACATATAGTAATAAAATAGAAAGAGAAAGCTTACATCTGAATATACTGTAGCTAAATAATGAAGGCTCTCATGTACCCTATGCATAATAGATGCTCAATGAAGTTTGTTAATTTTGAGAATTAAAAATATATGTCTGCCTGGCTGGTGTAGCTCAGTGGATTGAGCGCGGGCTGGGAACCAAAAGGTCCCGGTTCGATTCCCAGTAGGGGCACATGCCTGTGTTGCAGGCCAGGTCCCCAGTGAGAGCCATGTGGGAGGCAACCATACATTGCTCTTCCTCTCTCCCTTCTCTTCTCTCTAAAAATAAATAAATAAAATCTTTAAAAATATATATATATGTCAAAAAGTAATAACTTTAAAATGCATAAAATCATTTGATTTTAAAGAGAGCCTACAATATTTAAACCAAGTTTGACAATTTGAGTTTCATTTCTGCCTAAAACCTACGATACAGTTTCAGTAAACTACATTGTATTTTATTTGGCCTTCTCTTCTTAACATGTCAATGACAAACACCAAAAAGGAATTGATAGATAGAACAAAAAAACTTATTTAACAAGCATTTACTGGTGATTCTGTGGAAGTAAAGACTCTTGCAAAAATATTGAAGAGAAAAGCATTGACAGAGGTCAGCAATTAACAGGGTCATCAATCTAACAGGAAAGATTAGGCATGAAGAAAAACAATCTAAATATGAGACAAAATGGGGTAAGTTTTCAAATAAAGTGTTACTGAAGTTTTAGGAAAGGTGAGTTTTTTTTTTTT